>JAQQSZ010009473.1:0-12764 GCA_028646595.1 Phalanger gymnotis
CTGATCTCGTCAGTCCGCGGTCTGCCGCGCCACGCCACATGTGCTGGGCTCTGCTTGGCTCAGCTCCGCTCCCCTCAGCTGGGGGCTAGGAGTTCCGTCAGAACAGACCTTACCCCAAGACCATCCAGGCTGTCCTGGGCTGGAGCCCTGCTTCCCTCTGCCACTTTGTGGGTTCTGCTGTTCTAGAATTGGTTCAGAGCCATTTTTTTTATAGGTTTTTGGAGGGACTTGGTGGGGAGCTCACGCCAGTTACTGCTTTCCAGTTGCCATCTTGGCTCCGCCCCCCTAACATTCCTGTTTCTTTGTAAAATGAAGAGGATGTCTCAGCTGGAAGAGCATGTGGCTATCAGAGTTGAGATGGACATTAGAATGTAAAGTATAGAATGTTAGAGCTTGAAGTTCATCACTTTGGATCCCCTGTTTTGACTTTTTCTTCTCAGCCTAATATCCAATCAGCTTCCAGATCTTGTTAATCTTATCTCCACAACATTTCTCCCATCCAGTCTCTTCTCTCTAGTCACGTAGCCACTATCCTGGTTTAGCCCCCATCATCCTCTTACCTGATGAATGAGCCTAGGTTTTCCTGAATCCAAGGCCACTTCCATTCAAAAATCCTTAATCTTCCAGCACTTGACAAATTTCAGATATTACTATACCACATTGGGTGGCTTAGTGTTGGTTCACAAGTCAGGACCCTTCGACAAAAGTCACATATACAATACTATCCTCATTTCAAAGGTGAGGAAATGGGCTCAGAGAGGCTAGTGGCTTCCCATTGAGTGACAGAGTTGGGACCCAAACCCAGGCAACCTGATGCCCTGTTCAGAACTCAATCACATCTCTTTGCCTTTTACTCATGCCCCCTCTATTGTCTATCAATTCCACAGCTCATCTTCTGAAGCCAGTGATAACCTAACTGGGCTTCTCAGGAGTGCTCTGAAGCTATCCAAGGACAAAGTCAACATTGAAAACCTTCACTTGAGTTTTCATAAAGAAGACCAACCCTTCTCTGGCCACCTGCCACTCTCCAAGGTAAACCATGTCACATTTAGGTATATAGATTTACTTCAATATGTCTTTATGAACGGACAGGTGGTAGAGAGATCCAGGGAGTAATTTACTCTTCTGGGTCCCTTTTGGGGATTGTATGCTACAAATAAAATTCTTTGTTGTCTGAAGGCAGTTAGGTAGTATAGTGGACAGAATGCTGGGCCTGGAGTCAGAAGACCTGAATTTGAATCCAGTCTCAGATGTTTCCTAGTTGTGTGACCTTGGGCAAGACACTTAAATGCTATTTACCTCAATTTCCCAATCTATTAGATGGGGATAATAATAGCACCTACCTCCCAGGATTGTTGTGAGGATCCAATGATGTAATAATTGTAAAGTGCTTAGCACAGTGCCTGGCACATAGGAAGCACTATGAAAGTGTTAGCCATCATTAGGGATTGTTATTAACCCAGAATTTGGGGAGAGGCAAAATAGAAAGGATCATTAAACTCTTTGAATTGGACCAGAAATGCCTCAGGTAGGAGTCTGTGATCCATTTAACAATGGAAAGTTTAATGTTATCAAAACAACAATTTCACAGTAGAAAACAAAGCCTTCTGTCAAGCAGCCAAATCACAGTTTCAAAAATTCTTAACTAGCCACCATTAGAATCATGTGCGATCATCCCATTCCATTCACTCAGACTAGATGTTAAAAAATGAAACAAAAGCATAGGTTTTATAGCTAAAGTGGACCACAGAACATGGGATGTTAGAGCTGGGAGGAACCACAGGAAAGAATATGTCTGAGCTGGAAGAGAACGTGGCCGTCAGAGCTGAGATGTACCTTAGAACGTAAAGTATAGAATGTTAGAGCTGGAAAGAACCACAGAAAAGAGGATTTCTGAGCTGGAAGAGAGTGTGGCTATCAGAGTTGAAATGGACCTTAGAATGTAAAGTTCATAATGTTAGAGCTGGAAAGAACTACAGGAAACAGGATATCTGAGCTGGAAGAGAATGTGGCTGTCAGAGCTGAGATGGACCTTCGAATGTAAAGTATAAAATGTTAGAGCTAGAAGGAACCACAGAAAAGAGGATGCCTGAGCTGGAAGAGAATGTGGCTGTCAGAGCTGAGATGGACCTTCGAATGTAAAGTATAAAATGTTAGAGCTGGAAGGAACCATAGAAAAGAGGATGTTTGAGCTGGAAGAGCATGTGGCTATCAGAGTTGAGATGGACATTAGAATGTAAAGTATAGAATGTTAGAGCTGGAAGGAACCTTAGAACATAGAATTAAAAGGTATCTCAGGATATAGAATGTTAGAACATGGGACACAGAACATCAAGGTTCAAAGGAACTTAGAACATAATTTCAGAGCAGAAAGAAAGAGACTTTAGAATATTGGATATAATCATTGTAGAAGATCTTAGAATAAAGGATGTTAGCTCTGGACCTTAGAACTGTGAGGAACATCAGAACATAAGAACTGGAGAACTCAGAACATAGAATATAAGAGCCAACTGGAACCTTAGAACACAGAATGTTAGAACATAACTTCGTAGAATTGTTAGAATCAACTAATCTGACCCCTTTGTGCTACAAATGAGTAAAGTGAGATTCAAGAAAGTCTAATGACTCTCCTAAAGCCACACAATAAGCAGATGGAAGAGTGTGGCTTTCAACACAGGCATTCTGCATCCAAGGCCAATGTCCATGCTATTATACCGCAGGAATAATGGCAACAAGAATAATACCAATAATTATGATGTTGATGACAATAACTCATTTTCATAGAGTGCTTCAGAGTCTGCCAATCATTTTGCACACATTTTTTTCATCTCTTGTCATAAAGACCATGTGAGGTAGGCCTTTAATTATCCCCATTTTACAGATGAAGACACAGAGAATCAGAGTGTTTCAGCAACTTACTAAGGGTCCCACAGCTAATAAGGGTTTGAGGTGGGTCTTCTCAACTGCCAGTTCAGTGTTCTATCCATGCTGACAAAACTCCTGGGATTATTTGGAATGAAAGCCAAGAGGGAAAGTAGAGGGAGATATGGAAAAATCCAGCCCCAGTGTGAAAGGAATGGTCTAGAAGAAAAAGATGACCACAATGGTGAGGTCAGTTGGAAGGATCTCATTTCTCGGGGGGAGCAATTGATGGAGAAATGTGTATTTTTTTTAGCTTGTAGGAGAAAAGACTGGAGGGTAGGAATCCTTAGATATGCGTTCAAATATCTGATGGGCTGTCAGGTATTCTCTTTGGCCCTAAAGGGCAGAGCTAGGAATAGTGGGTTGGAGTTACAAGTAAGAAGATTTAGTTTGGAGATTGGGAAGAACCACCTAACATTGAGCTGTCCTGATGTGGGCTGGGCAGGCTGGCTGTCCCCAAGGGCAAAGGGATCCCCTTCTCTAGGGTCTGTTAATCAAAAGCTGGATGGCCACTTGTGGAGTATGTTATAGAGCTGATTCTCAGTCAGCCAAAGATTACACTCAGTGGACACTGGTATCCCTTCTAATTCAGAGATTCTGCGGTTCTTTGATTCTGACTGAAGCTTGAATGTCAAGTCAACAATCCTTTATTAAGTGATGACTTCACTATGCCAGGCACATGGTCATTCTGGTCATCATGGAGAGTGGTTCAGACCCTACCATGAAGGTGGAGGTCGAGTTGCAGAGCAAAGAAAATAGACTGTGGCAATCAAGCAGGTTCATAAATCATTCAACCAAGTCCAGGCAAGACCACTAAGGTAAGGAGAGTCTAGGTAGGCAGGATCTAGCATCTAGAAGGTCAGGTCAGTGTTCATGGGAAGCAGAGTGGGGCAGTGGAAAGGATGCTTGGTCTGGAGTTAGATGACATGGGTTCATGTTCAATTATTACCTTTGTGACTTTGAGTGAATTCCTTAACACTTCTAGCCCTCAATTTCTCTCTGCTGTTAGTGCCTTCTCTGCTAAGGTTACCTTGTATCCACTCTGCATATATCTCAAATATTCCTATTCATTTACATGTTTTCTCCTCCATTAGAATGTAAGCTCCATGAGGGCAGGAACTACTTCATTTTTGTCTTCATGCTTAACATAGTGAATATACATGGTAAATGCTTAATGATTCTTGTCCTTCATTCTTGTAGAGGACCAAAATTACATCACTATGCTAGAGTCAACTTTCAATGTGTCCAACTATGGCTGATCAGACCAGATCAGAGCTCTACTACAGGTTGGGCACAAATAGTCCATGTGAACATTTGGAGTGGATTCTCTAAATTGTGCTTCCTGCATTTCCTTTGAGCTATTTCAATTCTGCTTTGCTCATAGAGCCCAATCCCTTCTCTGATTTGGGCACACCATGCTGAGTATTCCTGTGTCAATGTCTCTCATGTCACACAATCAATTCCAAAGTTCTTAAGAGAGAGACCTTTGGGGTGTTCTTGTAGCACTTCTTCTGACTACCATGTGAACACTTGCCTTGTGTGAGTTCTCCATAAAATGATCTTTTTGGCAAGTCTATGTTTTAAATTTGAGCAACATGCTTGATAAATGTGTGTTGATTGATTGATGATGATGGTAGACTAGACCCTCTGAGGTCTCTTCTAGGTGTAGGTCTATGATCCTCTGTAGCTATGAGTGGAATCTTTCCCCTTTCAGGTGACCTTTTCTATGTACTTTCCATGTACTCAGGTATTCACACGTTGTCTCCTCCATTAAAATGTGCTTTCCTTCACAGCAGGAACTATTCATGAGGCTGCTTAGTGAAAAAGAGGGCCAGACATGGAGTCGAGAAGTCCCGGGTTCAACTCCTCCCTTAGACACTTACTAGTTGTGGGCCCCTGGATTAGTGACTTAGCCTCTCTGAGCCTGAGTTTACTCATTGGTAAAAATGGAGGTGATTATAACACCTTCTTTGAAGGGCCCTGGCGAGGATCCAATGAGAGCACACATGTAAAACTCTCTGATAACCATTGGCCTTGTTTGCATTTTCTGAGCATGGTAAAATGTCTGGGATATATCCGCTAGGGGACCTGCAGATAGAATGCTGGGCTTGTCATCACAAAGATTGGAGTTCAAATATCGCTTCATACATTTAGTAGGTGTGTGATCCTGGGTAAGTCGCAATGTCTGCCTGCCTGAGTTTCCTATCAGTAAAACAGAGACAACAGTAGTGAAAGTATGTTGTAAGGATGACATGGGATATTACATGTAAAATACTTTGCAAACTTCAAGTCTATATAAATACTAGCTACGAAATGTGTGTTGATTGCCAGGAGAAACAAAGGTGATTCCCAATTACTGGCTTAAGTTTATTTGCTAGTGTGTTGTATGTGTATGTGTACGGGAAGTGAAGGTGGGGGAGGGACTCTGTATGCAAGGCTGGGCTGCCTTTCCAGCTGGAGATGGATGCCCATAGGTGTACCCAGTTTCTGATTAAGGTCAGAGAAGGAAGCCAGGTGTCCCCAGAGAGGGGTATAGATGGAGGAATGATAACAACAAACATCACAGTTTCTCCCCAGGCTGTCCCTGGGAATGTCTCCAGTTGCAGAAATTATGTCCAGAGCCCAGGCAAATTGCTTGTGGGCACTTGCCACAATGACCCATGTGGCTTGCAGGGAGTGGTGAATGACCTGGGATTGTGAAGGAGATATCACAGAAATTCTGAGCTTCCTCACTTGCATATGAGGGTCTGCATGGGGCTAGGAATAATTAATTAGTCTTGTTCACAAATGGAATCCTGCAACTTGGCAAAGTTTCTAGTACCCATCTGTGGTACCCATGAATAGACTTTGAAATGGAAAAAGCTCATGAAAGATCCAGGTTCACTCCCTCTTCAGCTCCCTGCAGGGTCTGAGAGAACCACCCACTCTCACAAATAAATAGATGATAGATAGATAGAAAGATAGATAGATAGATAAATAGATAGACAGATAAATAGAATAGGCAGGAGCCAAATTGAGAAGTGGTGCTAAGGTGCTATGAAGTCTCAATGGGGTATCCAACAATGACAACAACATTTGTATAGCACTTTTCATATGTTATGTCATTTGATCCTCACAACAACCCCTAGAGGTAGGTGCAATGATTATCCATATTACAGAGATGAGGAAATTGAAGGTAACAGAGGTTAAATGATGCTGTTAGTCCATATAGTAAGTGTCTGAAGGTGGATTTGAACCTGAGGCTTCCTGACACCAACTCCAATGCTCTATCCACTGTACCACCGAGCTGCCTAATGTCTTTCACCTGCCAATGCCTTCTTCAGGTTGGTCTAGCAGTTTGCCCTTTTAAATAAGATTAAATTCAATTTTGTTCAATTTAAAAGAATTCTGATCTCCATGATGAGTAACATGAAACCAGCCTAGAAAGACAGGTTGGAGCCAATCAATCAATTAAATATTTATTAAGTGTCTACGATGTGCTAGGAGTTTGTAGTTTATCTTAACGGTAACAGTAAACCCTTGAAAGTTTTTGGGCAGGGGAGTGACATGGACAAGCCAGTGCTTTTGGCATGTCAATTTGGCTTCTATGTGGAGGACGGAAGTCCCAGCTTTGGGTTCTGTCACTACGGGGTAACCAGCCAGGCTTTCTTTGAAGCTCGCCTGCCATTGGTGAGCTGTCTGGAATCTCTTTCAAGCTATGGCTATTACCTGAGGGGATGAAAATGATAGGAATCTGGTTCCCTAAGAATTATAATAAATCCGTGTCCAGAGACATTGTGCTGAGTACCCAGGACTTTCCTTATTCTTGGACATGTAAGCTGAACAGGCAGATGCATTCTGTGCAATCCCAACTTCGGGTCCCCTCAATAGACACACAGAGACTTTGGACATTGAGAAGTTATCAGGAGAAATCAAAGAGTGAGATAGACCTCATTTATATGTAACTTCTGAAATGCTAGAGGGAAGCAAGGGATTTGGTTATTATCCTCCTCTTCCTCATCCTCCTCTTCCTCATCCTCTTCCTCATCCTCCTCTTCCTCATTCTCCTCTTCCTCATCCTCCTCTTCCTCATCCTCCTCATCCTCATCAGCAACAGCAGACATCATCAGGAAGTTATATATTTAACAGATTTAAATTTCAGATATCTAAAGTTTATCTCTGCAAGTGCCACAGTGTTATTTTATCTCTTTTTGATTAAAATCTTTCCCACATCCATTCTATCTTAGCAAACAGATTGGGAAGGGCTTTAAAAAGCCAAATGTGGGCATCCATATTTTATTCTCAAGGCCATTCAAAAAAAACTGAACATAATTTTACTTTTTCTAGGTGACTGAGTCCTCATCACTTAAATACATGTAAACAATTTGGGATTTACAATCTCATTGATATTAACACTCCTTCCACCGGTGAATCAACCCATTACTTTAATACTTTAGGATAAAATAATAAGCATTAAAAAACTATAGTGTCCCATAGTGGACAGAAGGCCAGACTTCAAGGCAGGAAGACCCAGCTCCAAATCCCATCTCTGGCACATCCTGGCTGTGTATCCACAGACAAGCCACTCACTCTCCATAAGTGACTCTTTAATAATCTAATTTACAGATAACTTTCCATATAGGGAACTCCCTACACTAAAGAAATCTCCAGTTGGAATCACTATTTCACCCTCTCAAAAAAAAGCTTACAAGTAGATAAAACATTAATGCTTATGGAGCCTTTTTCTCACAATCACCCAGTGAAACAGATATTAAAAATACCCATTTTATGAGAAACAACTGAAGCTCTAATAAGTTAAGTGCCTCTGGTCATAAAAATTTTAAGTGTCAAGGCTATGATGTAAACTTGTCCCAGGTCCTGGATTCTAGGTCCAGCATTAAATCCCACTAAAATATGCTGCTTCTTAAATATTGTACAATTTTATTTTAATGGAAATACCACCTCCCAACATATACAGTATGCCCTCTGTGCCTTATAAATGGTTTTGTATGAGGATCAAAAAATTAATCTCTTCCTTAGATGTCTTCTGCCATTTGCCCAGACCCCTGCTCTGTACTTACTATGACCTTCCTTGCCATGAAAAAATGAGCATGGTATATAATTTGAGAAACAAGTAAAACTGAGAAGCTTTGTTTCTATTATGAGCTGAGGCAGGGAGAAATTGATTGATGCCTTTCTTCTCTCAGTCAAGAGTCAAGGAAAATCCTGTAATCTCTGAGAGAGAGAGAGAGAGAGAGAGAGATGGGGAGCAGTCTGAGTTGATGCTGGGGAAAGTCAGAAGCTCACTAATCCTATCAAAGGGACCAATGAGGCAACTTTGTTTTGCTCCAGGGCTAGCATCACATAGGACTCAGAGAAAAGCAAAAACAAATATGGACATGAAGTGGTGTGAATGTGGCTGCTCAGTTTTGATGGAAAAGGAAACCAGTTTAAATATGGAGTCACTCTTGCCACAAAATGGAAGATACAGGGCTGCTCTCTTTTCAACCTCCATACAACTATCATTTAACAATTCATGTGTATTTTGTATCTCCTCTATTAACATTGGAAATTTTTTAGAGCAAGGACTATTTCATATTTCTCTTTGAAGAACAGCATCTAGCAAAATATCTTGCATAGAGTAGGCATCCAATAAGTGGTTACTGAATGAATGAATATATGAGTGAATTAATTAGCATAATAGGTTGGGTTTATCTCTATAGGGCCACCATGTGCTACAAAATGTTTGAAATTCACTCAAGCAAATTTTCATAGTTCACTTTCTCTATGTCCAAGGACCTCAAGGTTACGATATTCCACTCACCTCAGTTAGTGTGGTGACGTGATGGTGACTATATAAGTGCAAATACCTTAATCAAAGACTTTGAGCTCTTATTATCCATTCCTTCAAGGGCCCTCCATGGCAAATGGTGCCCTGATGGTTGGGGGAGAAGGTGCAGGAAGTGTTGCTTAGGGTGGATGTCTGCCCTGGAACATCTCCTCACCTTGGCAGGTTTGGGCTAGTGGTGGAGAGGATGGGAGAGTTGAAGAAATTGTGTTCATCTTGTCCAAACTTAAAATACTTTTTGATTTTCAGATCAAGGCTATTTGTGAGCAACATGGACTCACTCTGTCCCCATCACTGATGGGGGCTTTGTGTAGCCACCAGGATTTGAACATACGAGATGAAATCAAGTAAGTTGATTTTCAATCCAAACACACTGCAGCTACAGCCCATGTATCAATTCATTGAATAAGCATTTACTGAGTGCATTCTATAGTTGAGGCACTATGCCAGCTCCTAGGGACACAGAAGCAAAAAAAATATTGAAATTGCTCTGCCCTTGAGGAGTTTACATTCTATGGAGGAGAAACAATGTGTGACAAATAAAATAGAAAATTCACAGTAATATTGAGTGCAGAGGCTATTAAAAACTGTGGTGGTAGTATTGAAGAAACAGGAAAGATCTCATTGGCATAGAGCTTTAGGGTTTGTGAAACACATTACAATTATCATCTCATTTGATCCTCACAGCACCCTGGGAGGTAGGTGCTATTATTATCCCATTTTTACTGATGAGGAAACTGAGACAGACAGAGGTCAAGTGACTTGCCCAGGGCCACACAGCTAGCATCTGAGGCCAGATTTGAACTCATGTTTTTCTAACTCCAGGCCCCACTCTATATTCATGTTTTTTCTATCTCCAGGCCCCACTCTCTATCCATGCTGTAAGTTTTCCCTTTTGCACTCATACTTCTAAGTTTCTTATTCAGCCTTCTGCGCCAAGCTAAGTAAGGCAATCTCTCTTTCATAACACAGATCTTTAGATCTTTGAACACAATTCTCTCTAGGCTGAGTATCCCCTCTCTTACAACTGATGCTGAGGTGTCATAAACTCGAGATCCTTCATGATAAAGGGTATCTTCCTCTGTCTACATCTTATCAATATCCTTCCTAAAATGTAGTGTAGAGAAACAAACACTAAAATGAAATAATCCTTCTCCTTAGGAGCACACAGTACGCCAGGTATGGTATGACTAAGAGAAAGGAGAGTGGTGCTACCATCTCCCTAGTCCTCAACATTTCTTTGTATACACAGTATTCATCACACTGCTTGATACATATTATGTGCTTAATAAATGCCATGTGCCCTATCACATTGTTTATTCTCATTGAGCTTGGTGTCCACTGGGATCTCCAGATCCTCTATGTGGTTGCCTGCCCCTACTGGACTGTGAGCTCTGCAATGATTGTCTGGCTTTATATTCGCATTACTGTGAAGCATTGTGCTTGGCACATAGTAAGTGCTTAATAAATGCTTTTTATTCATTCATTCCCTCTTTATTTAAAAAAAGAAAGAAAACCAGATTCTGCAACTGAGCCATGCTTCTCTCATCTTATATTTGTGGTGCTGATTTTTTTTTAACCCAAGTATGTGACTTTATATTCATCCCTATTAAATTGTATCTGATTAAGATTAAGCCCAAGTGTGGCTTAAATCAAAGGAATCTAGTTTTTTCCCTGGGTAACTGGGGTTCCATGACCTTAGAAACAAAGAGATGAGAGTGAGGAAGTTTGTAGAAGGTGAAAAAGAGAATTTACAAACCACCTCTAAGGACCGCGACCTAATGGGGAACCAGGGGCTGAGACCACCATGCCTTTCCTTATTATTTACCCTAAACTTGCCTTAAAGTTGCCAAGAGCAAGATCTGTTTTATATGAGTTGTTTCCACCCTTCCTCTGTTCCTTAGGAGGGCAGAGCAGTCCTGAGATTCAGGCAGGCATTAGCCTCACACCTGAATCTAATATCCCTTTGAAATCGAGGTGGTTTGGGCTTATCTCTTTCATCTGCCTCCCCTCCCTGCTTTTGATGTGTCTACATCAATTTTGCAGGTGGAGGGAGAGAGAACTAGGTGATGGAATAGGTTAGGATACCTCTTCCCCCACCCCTGAAAAATAGGGTGGGTTGGTCATTCAAAATAAGCCTTTGATGGAAGAGAGAGTGGAAGGGAGAGTTAGTTCTCTGATGAAAGGTAGAAACTCAGAAAGTAATAAGGGAGATAGGTTTCCACTGTAACATTTCCGTGACTGTATCCTTCTCCCCTCTTTTTTTTTTAATCTAAAGAGCTGGGGTGGGGGTAGAACTCTAGATTTTTCTGTCCTTACCCTCTAGGATAGCCAAGGACATCATGACAGTGACCTTCAGGAGGGAATTACTCCCCCATGAGATAAATCTCTTCCACCCATATCCAGCCACTAGCTAAAGCCTCATCTATTGACATAAACCCATTTTGTCAAGGGCTTTATATTCAGACTTATGTCTTTAAGAGATTAAAAATACAATATAGACACACATGTTGGGAGTGAGATGCATGAATCCCTATTTTAGGGCATATTTTCCATTAATCCTCTGTCCAATCGAGTGCCTGTTTGGAAAGCGGCTGCTGGGTAATTAGCAGGATTCCAGCTTGGAGCCACTTCCTGATTAAATATCCTTAAAATCAATAAGACATCAGGAAGGATTAGGGTGATGTGGGATTAGCCCCCATCTCACCAAAGAGAAGGAGTCCTACCCACCCCCTCTGAAACTGTTGCCCTGGGAGAGCTGGTGAAGGAAACTGTATTCTCTGTCCCTGTTACTGCAGGATTTTTAACAACGAGCTCTTTTGTTCTTCCCTTACCCACAAATGAGGAGAGGATTGAGTGAGTGGCTGCCACAGTGGGAGATTTCACAAGAGGCAGAGTGGTTGGACTCATCAGATCTCCCCCTCAGAACTGCCCTTCTGTAAGATGAGCTCAGGTTGGGTGGATTGGAGGCAAAATTAGATTTCTATTTGTCTGTTGTGAAATTTCCACTAAAATCATACTTTGGTGCCTCATTATGAAAATGTGATCCTGAGCTGTTCTTGAAAGTAATAGATAAATAATACAAATGATAAAATAAAAGAGTCAGTAATAATCATTTCTATTATCTTTTGTTGATCCATCACCTTAATTTTCAAATATATCCTTCTCCCTTGTGACAAAAATAAAAAAAAGAGAAAAAACATAGTAGTTCAGCAAAACTGATCAACATATCGCCTAAGACTTACAACATTTGCAACGTCACATCATAGTTCCCATCTCTGCAAAAAGAGGAAGAATATGTATTTTCTTTTTTCTTCCTTGTGACCAAGCTAGATCATTATAATTATACTTGGCTTAGTTTTGTTTTTATTTGGCAGTATTTATTTTTCTTTCCACTTATATCGTTTCAATCATTATGCATATATTTTTATTCCTGGATTTACTTATTTTGCTTTGTATCAGCTCACATAAGTCTTCCCATCCTTTTTTATATTCATCACATTAGGTGGTATTATTATCAATAATTTATTGATAATTGTTAATAACACTTATCTCCCATATTTGTTGGGTAGAACAAGATAACATTTTAAAGCACCTTGCAAACCTTTAAGTGTTGTATAAATGCTACCTATTTTTATTCATATTTTCTTGTAGCATAATAATATTTCACTATATTAATGGACCATGATGCTTTATTGTTGTTGAGTTGTTTCATACATGCCTGAATCTTCATAACCCCATTGGGGATTTTCTTGGCAGAGATACTGGAATAGTTTGCCATTTCTTTCTCCAGCTCATTCTATAGATGAGGAAACTGAGGCAAATAAGCAGAAGTGATTTGGCCTGGATCGCACAGCTAATAAGTGTCTGAGGCCAGATTCGAACTCAAGATGATGAGTCTTTCTGACTCCAGACCCCATGATTTATCCATTTCTTAAGCAATAGTCACCTTCTTTACTTCCATTTCTTTACCACCAAAAAATAAGTGCTACTATGAATATTTTAGTGTCTTTAT
>JAQQSZ010009474.1:0-12764 GCA_028646595.1 Phalanger gymnotis
ACTCTTTTCACTCTGTCCCCTGCAGCTTTTGCCACTAACCTTCTCTGTTGTCTTTGCTGTTTGTGGGTTGAGAAGTCTGGTAACTGACACAGCTCACTGATTCAGGGCACTAGGGCTTGTTCCACCTGGCTCCTGGTCTGGTTGGTCCTGCCGCTGCTGGCGCTGGGCTCCACTCCCCTCCGCTCCGAGTGCAATAGACCTCATCCAGTGACTATCCAGGCTGTCCTGGGCTGGATCCCTGCTTCCCTCTGCTATTTTGTGGGTTCTGCAGTTCTAGAATTTGTTCAGAGCCATTTTTTTATAGATTTTTGGAGGCACCTGGCAGGAAGCTCACGCAAGTCCCTGCTTTCCAGCCACCATCTTGGCTCCGCCCCGAGGCCAAACCTCCTTCCTAGATTTCTTTGAGAACATCCCTTACATCATTTCTTATGGCACAATAATATTCCATTACAGTCATATACCACAATTACGAACATGATGTAAAATAAACACATTTCACAAGTGACGGGCATTCCCCTCCTTAGTTTCAAGTCATTTGCCAAAATAGAAAGTGCTACTATACATATTTTTGAACATATGGCTTCTTTCTTTGATCTCTGTGAGTTATTGCCTAATAGTGGTATTGCTAGTTTAAAGGGTATCAAAACTTTAATAACTTTTAGGATATAGTTATAAATTGTTCTCCAGAATGGTGAGAGCGCTTCACAGATCCCCAACAAAGAGTGTATTAGTTGGATTGTTCACAGGTCATCCCATATCACCTCCAAAAAGTCCAGTCAACAAGCATGTTAAGCACCTACTGTGAGCCAGGCACAGTGCTAAACACTGCAGATACAAAGAAAGGCAAAAAGCACTGCCTGCTCTCAAAGAATTCCCAATGTAATGGGAGAGACAACATAGAAACAACTATTTACAAACAAAATATGTGCAGGATAAATTGGAGAAAATTTCAGAGGGAAGGCACAAAGAATAAGGAGGACCCATAAAGTCTTCTTACACAAAATGAGACTGTAGCTGATATTTGAAGGGAGGCAGGAAAGCCAACATGCAGAGAGGATGAAGAAGAGAGCATGGGCAACAGCCTGTGAACACGCATTGGAAGGGAGGTAGAATGTCTTGCTTGAGGAAAAACAAGGAGGCTAATGTCACTGAATCATGAATGTATTGTGAAGATTTAGAGGAGCAAGGTGTAGGAAGACTGGAAAGGTAAAAAGGGATGAGGTTATAAAAAGGCTTTAAAAACCAAATAGAGAACTGTATATTTCATCCTTAATTTAAGAGGGAACCCCTTGAATTTATTGAATAGGGTTATGGTAGTGACATGGACAAGCCTGTGCTTTAGGAAGGTCAATTTGATAACTGAATGGAGGCTGGATTAACGTGGAGAGAGACCTGAGGCAGGGACACCAACCAGGAGGCCATTGCAATAGTCCAGGCATGAGGTGATAAGGTCTGGCACCCAAGTAATGTGTCAGAGAAGAGAGTGTATATAAGAAATAGCAAGAAGATACGAGTGACAGAAATTGGAAACTGCCTGGAAAGGAGTCAAGCATTATGTCTATGTTGTAAGCTTGTGTGACTGGGTAGATGGCGGTGCTATCAACAGCATTACGAATGTTAGGAAGAGGAAAAGGTTTTGGTGAAAAGACAATGAATTCAGTTTTAAATATGTTGAATTTAAGCTACCTATATCACATCCAATTCAATATATCCAATAACCATCTGATATGAGATATGAAGCAAAGTCTGGAAAGAGGTTAGACCTGGATAATGTAAATGAGAATAATAAAGATAATAACTTAATCTATAGGAGCTGATAAGATCAACAAGAGAAATAGTATAGAAGGAGAAGAAAAGAAAGACCAAAAAGAGATTTAGGGGACACCCAAGATTAATGGACATGACCTGGATGAAGATTCAGTAAAAGGTTGAAGAAGTAAGAGAAAGCTGTTGTCTCGTTAAAACCTAGGGAAAAGAGAGGATAAAGGAACAGAGAATGATCGATGGCATTAAGAGCTTCAGAGAGTCCAAGAAGGAACAAAACTAAGAAGCCATTCCATCTGGTAATTAAGAGATCATTGGTAACTCTGAAAAGAGCAGTTTCAGTTGAATCAAGCCAGACTTCAGAGGGTTAAGAAGAGGTTGAGAGGAAAGGCAGTGGAGGCATCTATTATAGACCACCTTCCTAAGGAGTTCATCTGCGAAAGGGAGGAAAGATATATGATGATAGCCAGTGGGGGTCATTGGATGAAGTGAGGGTTTTTAAGTATGGAAGGGACTTGGGAATCTTTATAGGCAGTCTCGAAGCAGTCAGTAGATAGGAAGAGACTAAATATCATTTTCCTTTTTGGTCATCTTTGCCAATTTAGTGGCTCTGAAATAGAACTTCAGAGTTATTTCAAAGAATATTTCTCTTACTATAACTGATTTAGAACATTTTCATGTGATTATCAACAGCTTGCTTTTCTCATTTTGATAACTACCTGTTCATATCCATTCACTCCTATTAAGGAATAGATCTTCTTCTTATATATTTTCCTTCTTAATCTTAGATCTAAGACCTTTTTTCAGGTAAATTTTCTATTTCCTTTTATTCCGTGGAGCAAGAGCCAACCTGAGCTCTCTCTAGCTTATGGGCTAAATTTTCTGGAATATTTGACATAGGTCACTCTGTTAGTAGATACACAGACAGGTGTGTAACATAATCACTGCAATGCAAGGTAAAACAAACTCCTAAGCAATCCTCATTTATTAATCAGAGTGAAAAAATTAAGTATTTTTGTACTCTGTATATTGCAGGCAATAGATAAAGAGACCTTTGGACAATTTAATTATGGACCATGTGTCCACTACTATGCAAAGTGCGCATAATGCGTATAACAAACACACAATTGTGAGGATCTTACACTTGACTTAGGAAGAGAAGAATGATTAGCTTGAAATGATCAGAGCAATAAATGACATCATATAATCAAATTCCATGTGATATAACAAAGATTTAAAGTGCTTCAGAAATTCAGACAAGAAGGAGATCCTTGAGTTTGAAACAGAGAAGCATCATGGTATTAAGCTATCTAGCTACACCCTTTAGAAGCAGCATTGGATAGAATGCTGGGCTTCAAATCCAGCCTCTGACATTTACTAGCTGTGTGATCCTGGGCAAGTCACTTAACCTCTGTCTGCCTGAATTTCTTCAACTGTAAAATGAGAGTAATAACGGCAGCTCCCTCCCTCCCAGGATTGTTATGAGGCTCAAATGAGACAAGATTTGTAAAGCATTTAGCACAGGGTCTAGCGCATAGTAGAGACTTACTAAATACTTTTATTTCCCTTCCTTCCTTGTTTTCTTCCTTCATTCCTTATTTCCTTCTTCCACATAGGAAAGGTGCCTTCTTTTTATCTCTCCTTATCTATTCTTTTTATCTGCTCTTAATTGCTAGAAAGTATTTTATTTTCTCAGGGTTTTTTGACGGGAATTTATGTGATCTAGCTTAGGAATAACAGGAAGAATAGAATTTCTGGGGAACTAATCCTCACTTAACAATTAAGGAGACAGCTAGAATAGAATGTTGGAATTAGTGTCAGAAAACCCTAATTTCAAATCCAGTGTCAGATACTTACTAGCTGTATGATGTTAGGCAAGTCACTTAGTTTCTGTTTACCTCAATTTCCTCAACACCTGCCTCCCATGGTTGTTGTGAGGATAAAATTAGATATTTGCAAAGTGCTTTGCAAATCTTAAAGCACTGCATATACGTGATCTATTATTCAGGCACTGCCAGCTGCACTAAGGTGAACAAAAGGCATAGAAGTTGTTTCTTTTAGTTTCAGCTCATCATATGATCCACTCTCACTGAGGCCCCCTTCTTGACCTCTTGTCAGCATTAGAAACTGTTGATTACCTCCTCCTCCAGAATACTCTCTCCTCTCTTAATTTTGGTAGTATTCCTTTCTCTTCATTCTCTTCCTACCTGTCTGACTGTTCTTAATTTCTTTTGATGATTTTCATCCATTTTAGACCAATTAGCTATAGGTGTCCCCTAAGACTCTGTCTCGGGCTTTCTTCTCTTTTCTCTCTACACTATTTGACTTGATGATTTTATAAACTCCTTTAGGTTTAATTATGATCCTGATGATTTCCACATTTATTTCTTTAGCTCCAATCCTTCTTTACTACCTGCCTATTGGACATTTTGAACCACGTTTCATAGGCATCTCAAACTCAACATGTATAAAACAGAATTCAGAATCTTTCCCTTGCCCCTAACCTCCCTTTTCTGAATTTCTGTATTACTGCTACTACTCTCTTCCTAGTCACAACCTTTGTGTCATCCTTTACTCTTCATTGTCCTCACCCTAAATATCCAGCCAACTGTCAAATCTTGTCATTTCTACATTCGCATTCTGTCTGTTGGCTCAGGTGCTACCCTGGTTTCAGCCTTCATCAGCTTTAACTTGGACTACTGCAATGGCCTTTTATAAGTTTTTCCTTGTCTTCCCCACTCTAAAACATCCTCCTCACAACTACCATAGCTTTCAGTTAAATTTGGGGTTAAATATGCTTCTATAAATGAGTTTGATAATCCAGCCATCTTTATAATATTGTGTTTATATGAAACATGATGTTTAAGTTTTAATCTACGTATACATATGTTTTGGGAATGTAATTGCTCCTTAAGTTGGCATCTCCCTATGTTATATAATTTATATACAAATCCTATGAACTTGTCTTCATAGGAAACTCCTGTTGTGGGAATTTCTAATTCAGCTGATAACAATCTATGACTTAATAGATAAGTCCTAGGGAATTACCAGAACCACATGGAGATTAAGTGATTTGCCCAGAGACAGACAGTTGGAACTAAGTGTCATAGGTGGTATTTGAATCTAGGACTTCCTGACCTCAAGCCCCTCTCAAGCCTAAAATTCTATCCTTATGCCATGTTTGCTATACCCATTCCCTATTATCTGATAGGGAAGAGGGAACATATTTCAACATAGTTCAAGGCTACTAGAATTACACTATTTTTACAAGGTAGCTAATATTGACAACCTCATGTATATTTCAGTTAATATTTCTTAAGAAATATGCCTGTTGTTAGCAGGCCTTATTTGCCACGTTTGTCTGGGTACACTTCAGCATTTGACAAATAAGCAAATGTCTTACTTTGTCTTGTGTATCTCCTGCAGTGTAATATTTTAGAAGTAAAGAAATTGATGTCCATAGAGATAGTAAATTGTCGAAAGTCACCTAGCTAAAGCTGGAACTAGAACTCAAGTTTCTTTGTGTTAAATTTGAAATCCAATATACTTTTCCCTTCATTGTGAGCCTTCCTAAGAAAGGAATTTTAACATCTTAGGAACACCACTATTTCAGGAATGCTACTTAGGACTTAGGATTGCTACTGCCATTGAGTAAATTGAGTAGTCAATGCAGTTCAATTCTTAGATTGTAGCATTTCTTATTTGTTTTTAATTTATTATCATTTAGGAGTGAACATAAGAAAATGCTTTCACAAAAATCTTGCTCTAAATATGGAGGTAATCCCACAGAGGCTGTGATCATAGTTCATGTTTTTGCAGGTTCTATCAAATCGGAAAGGCTTTGAGAATGAACCCAGGGACCCAGAACTGAAATAAAGGGGACAGAATTAAAGTAAAATATTATCCGTTATCTAACCTTCCAATCTTCACAATAAGGCTAATCAAACAGACTACTGTAAGTATAGTTGCAACTTAAATACTTACACGATAATCAAGAGAAATGATGTGATAAACTTCACAAGATCATCCAAACTAAGCCAAAATTATACCTGGAAGCACAATATTTCAGTGCAAAGAAGGACTTAGGAGAGGGCAGGAAAAACAATGTTGGAAAATTTAGTATAGGATCAAGAAGTGATAGAGACTAAAGACAGGCTATTCAGAGGTCTCATACTTACATATCATAAGTACTTGAAAATTAGACAATTTAAAGTCAGTCCATGCTGAATATCACACAGACTGTATGTGTCAAAGGCAGGAATTAATTCAGGTCTTCTCGCCTCTAAGACTAGTATTATCTTCTACATTATGCTGCCGTTAATGTAAGTAAATTAAGTATGTTTCAATTATATGGAGTAAATGAAAGGTAACCTTGCAGTGGGAGGTTTTAGTAGGTGGGGGTGAAGAAGGAAGATTAGAAAAGGCCTCCTGGAGAAGTTGGCATTTGAGTCAAATCTTGATGTAGGCCAGATTCTAGAAAGAAGAGAGGAGGAAAGAGAGCATTCCAAATTGGACAGTCAAGGCAAATACACAGAGACAGGAGATGAGATGCATGTGAGGAATAAGATAGGCTAGTATGGCTGGATTCTTGATCATATAGAGGGCAATGAAGTTTAACAAGATGGGAAAGTTAGGAAGGGACCAAATTATGAAGAGATTTAAATGCCACAGACTTCATATTTGATTCTGGAGGTAATAGTCACTCATATTTATTGAGTAGTAGAGTACTATAGTTAGACATGTGTTTTAGTTGTCACTGGTAGCTATGTGGAAGGGGTAGCTAGGTGGGTCAGAGTGCTGGGCCTGGAGTCAGGAAGACTCATCTGGCCTCAGACACTAGATCTGTGACCCTAGGCAAGTCACTTAACCTTATTTGCCTCAGTTTCCTCATCTGTAAAATGATCTAGAGAAGGAAATGGCAAGCCACTCCAGTATCTTTGCCAAGAAAACCCTATGAATGGTCACAAAGAGTTGAACAAGAGTCAATGGCAACAAGAAGCACAGAAATTAAAGGCCATACTCAAGGAAGTTCCTCGAGGTCTTAAGAGCTCCCTGCCAAAATCCCAAAGCTTTGTTATAACCTTCTGATTCTAAGACCTCAAATTTGGGTACCAAACCAGTCCACTTGGGGGCAAAGTTAATTCAAACTGCTCCGGGTCTTCTCACAACAACACCAGGAGGTAGTGTGAGAGTGTAGGGATTAATTCATCTCCTCAGTTCCACCATTTTCCTGGCCCATTACACTTCACCTTCTGACCTCTGGCTACCAAAACTCTAGGTGTCAAGGGTTACAAAAGTCAGCTTTATATAACAGCAGCTCCTTCAACCTTATCCTTACAACAAAATTGAAGAAAATTCACCAACAGAGAAACAAAGGGTCGGCATGGTCCTACCCGGTGGTAGTCTGGAGCCAGTTCTATAGGCTTGAAGAGCTGTTAAATTTTCAGGGTGAGCATTCACACCTAGCAAACACTACAAATGAAGGCTTGATATATTGTTTTGTTGATTGCCACTCTACATTTTAAAAAGTGATGGAAAAATGTTAGTGATACAGATTTACTCTAAAAGTGTGTTATGCATATTTATTTCCCATGAAGAGTCAGTTATTAAACATTTACCAGCATACCGCTGGTCCTACCTCCTTTGCTAGGATGGCCAGCCACACTGTTTTTGGCCTGTCCAGCTGGAATAATCACACTAAGGAGTTCATGTATCCGTAGAAATATCACCGTAACCCAAAAAAGGTGTAGAATATAAAATTTTAGTTAACATTTGAAATGAGAAACCTTTGTTTGCTTTGTTAAAATGGGAAATTTATTGTGTTTCTTTAAAATTCTATACTTCTTAAAGTACTTCAGAAAATATAGTCTCATTTTATTAAGGCATACAAAGAGTATTGGGAAGAAGTAAAGTATTTTCATTTTAAAACAGGAATTAGTTATCTCTTTCACATTTCCAGGTGTAGCTATGAATTATTTCATATATATGTATATAATATATGTATATATATATATATATAATCACTTAGGTTGTGATCATACCCAGCTTCATACATGAGTGAAGACTTTCTGTAGGCTTAAAATGTAAAGACATGATAAATATTTTATGAATAATTGACATTGCATTTAATTCTACAGATGTGTTTCGTAAAACTGCTTGTTATCTTTGGTTTCATATTTCCCTTTTGGAAGTATTTTCAAGAAATGTTTATAAGAACAAAATGTATAGGATTATGTTGTAATTCTTTACATGTATTTAATTCAATCCTACCTTTGACTTTTTTCTGAATGTACTTTTATCTGAGTAGTAAGCGTTATATCTTATGTTACTTTAAAAATCATACTTTAGGTAAAAGCATTTTTCAATACTAACTGATTTGATCATTTAGAATTTATTATGTGTTATGGAAAATGTCATGTGTTGGTATTAGAAGTAACATGTTGACTTTGAAAGAAGTTTACAAACTTTCTAAATAGGTAGCTTAAACTACATAATATAAACAATATTGAAAATTTATGCCATTTATTTTATAGCATAACAAATATCAAAGATATAATATATACATGTGTCATATATATGACACATATATATAGACATATATATGTCTACAGAGCCTGCAGACAATATTAATTCACATCTGCAATGCTAAATATGGCCTTTGGAGTTTAATAGTTAGCTGGTCTAATTAATTAAGTGCTAGGCTTCCAAAACTAGAAGTGTTTATTCTGGATTTAAATATCCAATATCCAATATCCTACAATTTTTGTTGAAAAACAAGCTACTGCTGTAAGTTGACATAAAATATAAACCTACTGTCTTAACAACATAGATAATTATATAGTTTCCCAAGGGTTTAATCACCCTTCCCCAGTATTCTGGCCACATTCCAAAAGAACCCATCCAATTATGTCACCATTACCCTAACTACTAAGCCTTTACTGTTTTGATATAATCTGATCTTCTCAATTTCCTATCACTACATAAAATTGTGAAGCTGCTACATTCCAATTAAAAGTTAGAATTTCAATAGTGAATTAAGTAGCAGTATCTTATCTGTCTCTACCTATCATATTTGTAATTCAGATACTCTTCCTTTTTTGGAGCTTCTAAAGAACCTCACCAACAACTAAAACCATGACTAAAAAGAACATTCTATTTTTTTTTTTAGCAAATTATAAATATTATTTCTTTAATCTAAAAAAGTATTATTTCTGTTATGGTGTGAAATTAAACTAGAAGAGATCAATTCAAATGATAAGTCTTTCTACTAAGATCATCAAATATATAATAACATTTATCTTTTTTATGCGGACATATGCACTAATACTGACTTTTAAAAAACAAATGCTACAACCTTTCTACAGGTCCTGGCTTTTAAATGCATAAACCAGGACTTTTTAAACTAGTAAAATAATAAAATAAAATGTTATATTAGGAAAGGACCGAACTTTTAGGCTTTGATAATTATCCACAGCTTTATTAAAATAGCATAAGACAGCTGAAAACCAATGTTCTCAGAGAAGTACCATTACAAAATACATGAATGCTTAAGTTTACACTTCTCTTCCTCAAGATTATTATTTGTTCAAGGGAAGCCTTTTGCTTTGTTTATGACTGGTTAATAAAGGAAAATCTGTTTGTATTTCACAAGTAAGCTTGAATTTTACAAGTCTTCACAAGTCTTCTATTTCTCACTTAGCTTAGCTCTAACAACGGTTTCATTTACTAAGGGCAGTAATCAAACCTTAAGGCTTCTCTTAAACTATTTACCTTACAAAGAGAAGTATAAAGGTAAGCACATTCCATTAATTTGCTAATGGCTCTTCCCTGCTAGGGACTGGAACCTAACTGTATTATTAGGCAACTCTCATCATTTTCTTTTACCTATGAGTATGTTAATATTTGCAGATGCTAACCATTCTTGCTGATTTAGAGAAACCACAGATCATCCTAAGTAGAAGTCCTTTGTTGATAGTGTCACTCTCCCTTCTGTTGCCTGTGACCTGCAATCTATTAGAAGCTAGAAGGGAGGCTCTTTCCACCAAAACATTTAATTGTATCCTTCTTCTCTAGGGAAGTGTGAATGGGGCAACTGGGCTTAGCCCATGCTTTATTGGGCCATGGGTGACACTATTAATTTCCCTAGGGCAGTAGCTTCTCTTGAATCAGATATTTATTTAGTACTTTCATTATTTGGATGGAATATTGTGAATTCTCATAAAAACTAATAAATTCATGTTGAAATATAAATTTGAAAACACATCTAAAATCTCATATAAGTTATTTTCTGATTACTCACTGTTTTACATTCTTAAAGTTGTCGCTGTTATATATATATATATATGTATATATGTGTATATATGTATACATACACACGTGTGTATACACATACACATTAAACACGTTGTGAGGTGTGTGCATGTAAGCGTGATATGTATTGTGTGTAGCTATACATATGCATGTATTTGTGTGTGAGTGTGTGTGCCCTAAGATTTTTAGGGCACCTCAATGTAAATGACCTCAATGAAAACATTATCCTAAGATGATTTATATTATATGAAAACATTTGTTATATTGAAAATGTTGAACATATTCAACTTAAAAATGATTATTTGTGATATGCAACTAGTGAATTGTTTGAAGCAAGTATTTTTCAGCAATGATGCATTGTTAGTTTCAAAGTAAACTCATAATTTTTTGTGTTCTTGGAGGCAAAGGTATAAGAAAGCTAAGGAAAATGCTATAATACAAGCACATAGTAGGAACTTAATAAACAATTGTCTGATTAAAGAGGAGCACCTGACCAGATGAACACTACCACAAGTGAAATATAACATTATTTTAAATGAAAAAATTCCCTGAATACTACATTAGATCATTTAAAGTTATTATTATTAAGAAATGCTTTTGTAGGATAAAACTATTCCACACACACACAAAAACCCAACAACAAATATTTAAGTGCATTTTTCTGTGAATCACTTAATTTTATACTAGATTGTTTACAGTAGTGTAACTTAGCTAAGTGAAAGGATGAGTAAAACTGTGGGTTTTTCAGATTTTAGTAGGAAATCATAGCAAATTTTTCTAACAAGAAATACAAAAGGCATTTTTTATGATATATTCACATTATTTATCCCCAGGAACACTATGAAATGAGGGACTATTAAATTCAAAAACATTCTACAATATCCATTCAGATAAAAATAACTTTTACTGTTCATTTTACATAGAGCCAAAGCTTGCTTGTTTCTGAATAAATACTATCAAATATATCATTATAATTTTTAAAATATTATTACATAAAGATTGTGCCTTATTGTAGCTATTATTTGGACAAAGAGTGACCTATCCCTTATATTTTATACTTATACTTAACGTGTGACTATCAAAGACTTTTATTGCCTATATAGGCAAGAGTATTGAAGTATTATCTAGTGGATTACTCAAAATGTGTAGAAACTACATAAAATGAGACATACTGACTAATTAAGTTGAAAACGATTTTTAAAAGAAAATTATCTGTTAATGGACCACTTGACATATAACAAATCAACTTTTGGTGATCAGTCTCTGAGAAGCTATTTGTATACTTTGGAATCTACCAGACTAAAAATATTGCAGTCTAAATGATATATCTAAAAACTTTGTAAGAATAGCATAATAAGAGTTGAGAAAATACTAGTTTAATATTCTCAGAACATAGCTCCTCTTAAGTGGTGAGAAAATGTATCTAAAAATCAATTTCAGTGATAAATGGAATAAAATGATATATAATTAGTTTCTGCCAATTGTATTTAACTAGATGGACCATTTCATAGCCATCAACAAAAGACTATCCAACTATCAATTGTATAAAGATAGATATATTTATTGGGGGAGGGGGAAGGCCCAGTTTAGTAGGTCCTTATAAAATTTACTCTTTGTTGATATTATGTTCTAAAACTTAGTTTACCACAATTCTATTAAGTGGCATTACTGTAGTATTTAAATAAAATAAACTTAAAACATATGATTTGAAACTGCACATGAGTATTTTTGGTCAGTATATTTTATGTAGAGCTAATGATTATTAGCTGAAAAAGTTGTGATCACAAAAGTTTACTTATCTCTAAATAAAAATAATATTATCCCCTACCCCACTCATTTGGAAATTAATTAGCACAAAATTTTCCATGAACATTTCTTACAAGTATTTTTTTCCCTCTCCTACCAACTCAAGATTTGCCACTTATCTCTTTTCTTGGTTATTTACACATTTTTCTTCCAGATTGATCCTGGAACTTATATTTAGGTTGTCACAAATATAACTCCAGTTTTTTGGTCTATTTTAATTACTGATACACATCTCTATCATTACAACAAATCCCATAGCTTTAATTATTATTTTAGTAGGATATCAATAAAAGTCAGTTTCTATGATTCTTTCCAATTAAGATCCAAATCCTTCCCACCGGAAATAGGTGTGTGTGTGTGTGTGTGTGTGTGTGTGTGTGTGTGTGTGTGCGCGCGCGCGTGTGTGTGTATGTGTGTTTAAGCGGATAATAATGCCCTCTACTGGCTAGACACTGATTACTATAGATTTCCCAGTGGCTATAGATGCAGGAGTCAAAACATCAAGAAAATATATTATAATGGTATAAAACCATATCTTGAAATCCAATAGTAAACTTTAAATCATGACAACATCTGTCTCCCATACACATTTCTTTTTTTTTAATTTATTTTTAATATTTTTAGTTTTCAGCATTGATTTTCACAGGCGTTTGAATTACAAATTTTCTCCCTATTTCCACCCCCCCCCACTCCAAGATGGCGTACACTCTGGTTGCCCTGTTCCCCAGTCTGCCCTCCCCTCCGTCACCCCATTCCCCTCCCATCCCCCTTTCCCTTCCTTTCTTGTAGGGCAAGATAAATCTCTATGCCCCATTACCTGTGCATCTTATTTTCTAGTTGCATGAAAAAAAACCTTTTTTACTTTTGAACATCTATTTTTTTAA
>JAQQSZ010009475.1:0-12764 GCA_028646595.1 Phalanger gymnotis
TTTGTGAAAACTGACCCTCCTCCCAAAATAACTACTAGAGGAACAAAAGGGTCTTGCTCTGTTGATAGAATAAAATTGGGAGCTAAGGTATGGGTAAAGCGGCCAGATGATATTCCAAAGGCTGCAGAAGTCATAGCCCATGGGAAGGACAACACTGTAACAGTTGTCTATTCAGGGGAAGATAATTACCAAATCGTACCCCTGAACCATATATTTTACCATGAATAGGCCTATAATAATAGATTCATGGACTCCAGAAGTATGGCTGATGCTGATAAATGCCACAAGCCACTCAGAGGGAAGGTGATCTTGTGTGATTAGAGGTGAAACTTTGTATCTGGGGAAAACGGCCTGGAGGGCAATCCTAGTCTCCATCTAGGATGGGACCCTGCTAGCTTAGTTTCCTTATTGTGTTCCCTTTGAAAAGAAACATTTCCTACCTGAGTTAGGCTATGGGATCAAATTTTTGAATAATTGGAGTCTCAACCAGAATGGGGATGATTTTATTTGAAGTATAATAGCCCATACTTGCTTACTTTTTTGTTCTTTGTCTTGGTCAACCTTGTTGCAAGTTCTGTCTCCTTTAGGCTTAAGTACCCTACACTTTCAGATGACCTAAGCATGTAGCATTCTTGGAATTCTTGCCAGCTTGCTAAAGAACTGACCTCTGGAATGGGACTCTTGGGGCAGGGACAGCTCTATGTCCAATTTCAGCAAGAAGAAGCTATGGAAAATGGGACCTTCACCCCTTACCCCAAGATTTTGAGCCCCAATCATTCGAGTGGTAGTGAATGATGATACTGTTCTGTGTACTTATTTTGTATTATCCTTGCTGTATTGTTTTACTGTCATGGTATTATTGACACCCGTTTCCTATGTAATGGATACAGAGATCTAGGGGTGGACATTTGAATTGTAAACAAATATTTGGGAATGTCACTGAATGATATGTTTTGCTTTGTTGTGAATGATATGTTTTAGTTTCCTGCATAACTGGATCACAATGTATGTTCCAGGATCCATGGCTGATTAGATTATGTATCCTGGAACAAGCAGTGGAGTGTGTTGGTAAGCAAAATGGGCTCTCAGCACTTAGTTGGATGTTTCCTTTGAGTAATTCAGTATATTTCATTGAGCCTTACTAGGTGCTAAGCCCCAGGCCCAAACCCCTATTAGGTGTAAAATCTATGTGGGTGTGACTTGGTAACCAAGGTGGGGCCCCAGGTGGGGCTAACTAAGGGAGGGCCTAGTTTACATATGAGTTTGAGTGATAGGTTTGGGACATCAGAGGCTCTTAGACTGCATGGGTTTAAGTCACCTCTTTGTGATGATTTTAGGTCACGTGGGTGAGTCGCATGTGTGACTCACCCCTGGCCCTGAAAAGGATATAAAACCAGGGGCTGGTTTCCCTTCTTTGGAGCTTTTACCCACAGCAGTTGTGGTATGCCCTTGTTCTGAGCTCCCAGGCTGAACCTAGATGTTGGTAACTATGAATCTGTATTTGGTCTGTCTGTTGATGTTTGTAGTTTGTTTGTAATTTGCTCTGAAGTTCAGTGTGCTGGTCTTTTCCCCTAAGCTAAGTGAATGATATTTGTATGCTGAATTAAAGTAAGCTTGTCAACCCCTTAACATAGCTTTGCTTAGTTAAGCAGATCAAAAGAACCTGTGCTTTTTCAGCGTGCTGGTAGCGTTTTGGTGTTGGGCTTGGGTTGGCGTTATATCCCCACAACAGCTGCTAGCAGGATTGTTGAAACAAATACCTCTAGTAATATCTAACCTACTGTCTTAAAAGGTGTTCCATTTTTACATATGCATTATGGCCAATTAGTGCCCATAAAACCTTAAAAGATAGATTAAAAGTATGACTTGATTATTACCTATTTGAGTGTAATACCTGTTCCAAACCAATTGGTGTGTTACTCTCTCCTTAGAGGCGGAAATGAATAACCTGGCCTGGGTGTTGAGTGAGGCAGAGTTGATAATAGGAAAGCTCCAGCTTTCTTTAGTTTTCTTGGAAATACTTCAAGCTTAAAATCACTTTAGGTGCTTCAAGCTTCCAGTTTTGAGAAGGAAGATGGGAGAAGCCAACTCCACTCCAAGTTGCTGAAAGAAAATGACTCTGGAAAGTCATGAGAGGAGAGAGTGGTCTCCATCATGCCCCTATTCCTAGCTTGCTACACTAGAGACTTTGTGGAATTCCATTCAGCTAAAATCTGGAACTTTCTTGATTGAGTTGTTACTCCCAATAAAAGAGTTCCTTCACTGTGGCTTGTCTGATAGATAGATAGATAGATAGATAGATAGATAGATAGATAGATAGATATCTCTAGATAAAGAAATATCTATAGATATCTACATATCTATATCTGAATAGATATTTATGTATCTGTCTATATAGATATCTATAGATAGATATGTAGAGAGATATAGATACATATCTATCTATATATCTAGTTTCTACTTATTTTCTTCTTATGAATACCTTCTCTGATTTCTGTTGTACTACAGTTTGGATAAATGTATTTCTTTGATCTTAGTTATGTGTTTCCATTGTAAAACTAGTATTTGGTAGAAAGGAGGTCAAACCTTGGATATGGAGTTTCCCTTCCTCCCAATAATGAGAAATAGCAATCAGAAGCAAGATTGAACCTGATCATATCTCCTAGATTGCTAATAATTTAAGACTTTTAGCCTGGTACCCCTTCTTTCTGAGAACAGAGTGGCCTCTGGCCCCAATTCCCTGCTCTTGCTCTTAGCAGAAAACAGTCTCCTTTGGAGAATGGTTTGGGGAGAAGAGGCTAATGATGTCTATTCTGCCTCTCTTTGAACCATACAACAATACTCCTGTGTTACATGACCTCACAAAATGTGGGGCCTTAATACGTATGGGTATTGTTATATAAAAAATGAGGATTTTCCCCATCTTTGTGAATGATACTGTGTTTCCAATGGTACTCTCTCCCCTGTGCCAACATGAGAATTCACCATTGTTCTAAAATTAACTCATAATAGACCAAAGAGTAACACTGCAAATGGTCATGTTCTAGAGCCTTTCTCTTTTATCTTAGGATGTGACCAGCTACGTTATATTACTGTGATAAACTTGAATAAACAAGTTATTCATTTTTAATGTCACAGTGGTATAATTATCATGTAATTACCATATAGAGAATTTTTTGCTGTGAAATGTTAGTTACACAATAATATAAAGTTATCATCACTAGAAAGCCCAAAGAGGATAGTAAATTCTACCTTAGGTTAAATTATAGCAAGAAATGAATAGTTAAAAAAGCACTATAGAAATTGTGGAATTTGAAGACAGAATTTAGATTTTTTTAAAATCCCCTTTATTCTGATAAAATTGGTTACTTGAATCCCATCTGTCCCCAAACCAATTCCCCCAGTGTTTCAGATTTTCACCATTAGTTGCTCTTCGGAGTTTGAGTATTGTCTCAAGATGGTTTCTATTAAAATGTACATTTGCCAGCAGAAATTTTTTTTTATCAGATCAGTCATTGTTCCGAAAGATTAGGATTCAGTACAGATACATTTTTTAGAGAGCCAGGAAAGGAGGAATGGTGAAAGTTTTTGAGTCTAGGATAGCAAAGTGTGTCCATATAGATGAACCACCAACAAAAAGAAAATCAGTGATTTAGAATAGCTCAGGGGTGTCCAAGGTGGAGAGAGGGACAGAAAGAGACATAGGCACAGAAAGACACAGAAACAGAGATGTCAAAAGAGGAGGGAGATGTCAAAGATCAACTACTTCACAATTTGTTCTCTATAAAGTGAATATATTTCCACAATCTCTTTTACAAGGCTGTTGTGAGAAAAACTCTTCATAAACATTAAAGTATTATGTAAGTATGAACACTTTTATTTAACCAGGACTAGAAATCTTTGCTAAAAATACTTAGGGAAAAAAATTAGGAGCTTTATTTTTGAATCAAGAAAGTAGATTTTTATACAAATGGAATTGAAAGGCACCAATAAAACAAATGAAAACAATTCCATCTTCATTGCAGTCTTCGAAACCTGTGGGTTATTCTAAACTTTACCAAATATCATTAGAATCCTGCAGCTGAAACTTGTCACACAATGTGGTCTATCTCCATTGACAATGAGTAATAGAAGAAAAAAAAGTCCATTATTTCAGTTACCTCGTGGTTGCATTACATTAATATCCAACATTAAAGTGGCAGCAGAAGATGTATTAACATGCTCCATCACTGGAGTGATGGGCAGTAGCACTGATGATGTGCTAGTTAAAATCATTGTCGGTGTAATATGGCTGTAAAGCTACTGTGTTGATGACTTGGAGTAATATATTATCCAGGAAATACCATGCTGATTACATGCTACTATAATATATCATTAAGCTGGCATCACTGTGAAGATGTATAAGTATAATTTATAATGAGACAAAGGGAAAGGTGACAGCAAGGCTTTCCTCATAAGTAATCTCCATTAAGTGCTTGATTTTGAAAACTTTATTCTACATACTTAAGGGAGAAGCTTGGAAGAAAAATGGAATGTAAGAAATACTTCAGTCACCTAAAGAAGGAAACAGTAGAATATATTTACAATAGGATAAAAATAACCCATAGCCTACTTACATCATGGAAAAATCAGACAATGGATTCTATTTTTTTAATTAGAAATTCTGGTTAAATCTAAATAGGATAAACCCAAGTAGACTGTCAGAGAAGCATAGAATCTCTAAATCAGAAAGAATCTTATAAATCATTATGGCCACCCCTTCTGTGAAACATGACTCTCTTCACAACATTATAGAATCATATGGATCTTAGAAATGGAAGGGATCTCAAAAGAACATCTCTTCCACACACTCACTCTGAAGTAAAGCACCAATTTTGGTTTACAGATAGGCAACCAATAGCCATAATTTTAAATGATTTTCTGAAGCTCTCAAAGATAATGAGTGGAAGAGCTAACCTGTTATATATAGCTAATTTTTCATTTCACTGTATCATACATGTTCAACAAGACCCTCTTTAAATACTTTTAGTGATGGTCTACCTTAAAAAGGCAAACGATTACATTTTCAAACATGTTGAATGTTTAGGAAGCTCTTCAGTATTTGAAACTAGTATCTATAACTGCTGCCCACTGATGTTAGTTTTTATTTCTGGTATCAATTAGAATAAAGCTATTTATTCTTCCACTTGATAACTCTCCAAATACAGAAACTAATCAGAACTCCCTTCAAGTCCAGCTAAAATAGTGTCTCAGATGAAAGATAACATTCCAGATGTGGTCTGATCAGAAGACAGCTGGATTATCACTTCCCATGTTCTAACGCTGCTTTTTGATGAATGCAACCTAAGATCAAATTTACATTTTTGACAGGCATATTATACCACTCAATTATTGTGTTTTTAGGATATTAAAATCACCAGATTTTCTCCCATTACTAAAACTTTTAAACCATTTCTCTTAATTTTAGTGCCTTCCCTCTGTTAGTTATTTTCATTTGTCCTTTAGTGGCAGCAAAGTGGTTCAGTGGATAGAATGTTGAGCCTGTAGCCAGGCAGGTTCATGTTCCTGAGTTCAAATCTGGCCTCAGACCCTTACTTATTAGCTGTATGATCCTAGGGAAGTCACTTAACCCTGTTTACCTCACTTCCTCATCTCTAAAATGAACTGGAGAAGAAAATGGCAAATGACTCCAGTATCTTTTCCAACAAAATCCTCAAATGGGGTCACAAATAGTTGAACACACCTGAATAATTACTAGACAACATTTTTTTTTGTATAACTTGTTTGTAAATAGGTGTATATTGTCTCCTCCACAAGAGGATGAGTTCCTGAGGACAAGGACTGCCTTTTGCCATTTTTGTTTTTTATTCCCAGTGCTTAGCACACTGCCTGGCACATATTAGACAGTTGGTAAAAAAAAATATTGACTATCATGTTAATGTTTTCAATTTGATTTTTATTCCTATTAAAATTAATTAGTATTATATTTGGCCTATTATTATAGTCTTTGAAAATCATTTTGGATCCTAATTCTCTTTATATGTTATCACATTGACAGCATGCCATCTATATCTTCATCCACAATGTAATAAGGATATTAAAAGTAGATAGATTAGGACCAATGGATCCTGGAACTACTTTCCAGGTTCACTTTAATCTCCAGTCTTTGCATATAGTTGTTCAACCAGTTTTAATGCATGTAACTGTATAATTTCAAGCATGGGTTTGTCACTTAGGCTCTACTATTACATCAAAAACTTAATATCTCATAGGCATTTCAAACTCCAGATGTCTGAAATAGAACTTATTATCTTTCCCTCCAAACCCATTCCTCTTTAACACTTTCCTATTTTTTTGTTAAGTTCACCTCCATCATTCCACTCTCTCTGGCTTGCCACTTGAATTTCATCCTGAGTTTTTACTCTCCCTCCCTCAGGGTTGTGATAAAACCAGCTTAAACAGTCACAGGAAGTTGATTATTAAGTATTTTCTCAGAGAATCGTTATTAAATTTTCAGTATGAGCATTTAAACCTCAGAAATCAGCGAACATTATTAATCCAGGCTTTATTTATTGTACTTTGCTAATTGTCTGGACTTAAGAAAGTGAACAAAAAAAATGTTTAAAATGCATATTAAACTTAGGAGTGTATCATACATACTTTTTTTCAGAGTTGATTGTTAAATATATACCACTTCTTCCTCTTTAACCTACAAATTCAGTCACTTGTCAGATCTTGCCAGTTCTTTCCCAATAACATCTCTAGCTGCTGTTCCCTTCTTAATGCTCACACAAATACTTTCTTAATTTATACCCTTATCACCAATCAATAGAAATTCTAAGAGACAGTTCTGAGCGTGATCTATTTATTAGCAAACGTTAATAATCACCAATAAATAGGATCAATGGCCTCTCAGTATTAAAGACCTTCAGTTAGGGAAGTTAGATCTTTTATAGTACTTTACAAGATGATGGAGAAAAATCTCCAACAACATAGATGTGTCTTTTTCTGATTGGCCAGATATTTTAATGAGTAAGATAAGTAGCATCTTAGCTTCTCTCCATTACAGTATCTGAGATGAGATTAGTTCTTAGGTGATGAGAGTAGTACTCAAGTGATGAGCTTGATTTTTAGCACAACAGTTTAGATTGACAAGATTGACCTGCAGGTTAGTCAGGTTTCTCTGGAAAGTGGGTGAAGGGTAAAGATACAAGGTGTTTCAGCAATTCAGTTGGTGAAAAACCAACAAGAGCCCAACAACAAGAATGCTGCAAGCCCAAGTTCTTTTGATCTGTTTTTACTAAGGAAAGCAATGTTAAGGGGTTAACATTCTTACTCTAACATACAAATATCATTCACTCAGCTCGGGGGGGAAAAAGCCAGCACCCTGAGCTTCAGAGCAAATACAAACAGAGCAAATAAATACAGATCAACAGATAGATTTCTGTCTGACAAAATCACAATATACAGTTACCAGAGAAGCATCAACATCTGGGTTTTCTTCAAAGCCAAGGAGCTCATAACAACGGCTTGCCTAGAGTCATGCACCACTCCTGCTGTGGCTCAGAGCTCCAAAAGAGAAAGCCAGCCTCTGGGTTTATATATCTTGTTCAGGGTCAAAGGTGAGTCACACATGTGACTCACTCACATGACCTAAAATCGTCACAAAAATGTGCCTTAAACCCAAATGGTCTAAAAGAATCTGATGTCACAAACATGTCACTCAAACCCACATAAACTTGGCTTTCCCTTGAGACAAGGAGGTCATCAGGGACTCCCAATTTAATCAAGGAAACAAAGGCCAAACTCTTCAAGGGCACTTAGTTGAATAAGTGCTAAGAGCCCATCTTGATTCCCAATACACAAGTCACAGTGGTAGAGTTACAAGTCATGAGGGTAGATTGTGACCCAAGTGACCTGAGGTTACCTGAATATGCTTGCAAGAGTAAGGAAAAGTGAGGGGGAACATTAAATCTAGCTTGATTAAGATTTGTGTCATGATCTGAAAAGGATGCTTTGACTACTTCTGCCTTTCTGCAGTGGATTGTGAGGTTTTTATGCCCTAGTACATAGTCAATTTTTGAGTATGTACCATGTACCACTGAGGAAAAAAGTATATTCCTTTTTATCCCCATTCAGTTTTCTCCATAGGTCTATCATATCTGCCTTTTCTAAAATTCTATTCACCTCTTTAACTTCTTTCTTGTTTATTTTGAGGTCAGATTTATCAAGTTCAGAGAGGGGGAGGTTGAAGTCCCTCATTATTATAGTTTCTTCCTATAACTCCCCTCCTATTCTAAGAATCTGCATGCTATACCACTTGGTGCATATATGTTAAATAATGATATTGCTTCATTGTTTATGGTGCCTTTTAGTAGGACGTGGTGCCTTTCCTTATCTCTTTTAACTAGATCTATCTTTGCTTTATCTGAGATTAGGATTGCTACAACTGCTTTTTTTTTTTTACTTTAGCTGAAGCACAATATATTCTACTTGAGCTTTTTACCTTTACCCTATATGTATCCCCTTGTTTCAAATGTGTTTCTTATAACCAGCATACTGTAGGTTTATGGTTTTTAATCCATTCTACTATCTGCTTCCATTTTAGGGAGAGTTCATCCCATTCACAATCACAGTTATAATTACTATCTGTGTCTTTTTCTCCATCCTGTTTCCCCTGTTTGTGCTTTTATTTCTCCCTTTCCCCTTCCGCTCCTCAACAGTTTTGCTTTTGACCTCTGCCTTCCTCAGTTTACCCTCCCTCTTGATTCTCCTCCCTTATCTTACTGTTTTCCCCTTGCTACTTCTTCCTTCCCTTCTGACCACCCCCTCCCTTTTTTCCCCTTTCCCCTTCTACTGCCTGTGGGACAAGTTAGATTTCTATACTAATCAGGCTATGTTATTCCCTTTTTGACCCAAATCTGATGAGAGTAAAGCTCAAATACTGCTCTTCTCCCTCCCTTCTTTCCCTCTACTACAGTATGTTTTTGTGCCTGTTCATGTGTTGTAATATACCCTTTTCTACTACTTCCTTACCTCTTCTCCCAGAACCATCCCTTTATATTTCTTAATTATATTTTTTATCATTATATCAGTTATTTTATACTGATACCCATAGTCTATGAATATCCTTTTCAATTGTCATAATAAGTTTACTATTCTCAAGATTGACATATATATGTATATATAAAACATATATAAAACAAAATAATCCTATGCAATGATGTAACTAATTAGCCTTATTGATTGACTAGGGGCTCCCCCGCCCCATTTACCTTTTTATGTCTCTCTTGAGTTTTGTATTTGAAGATAAAATTTCACATTGAGTTCTGGCCTTTTCATCAGGAAGGTCTGGAATTCCCTTATTTTGTTGAGTGCCCACCTCCTTGCCTGGAAAATTATGCTTAATTTTCCTGGGTAGTAGATCCTTGGTTGTAGTCAAAGCTCCTTTGCCTTTCAGAATATCATATTCCAGTTTCTCCTGTCATTTAATGTAGAAGCTTAAAGACCCTGTGTTATCCTGACTGTAGTTCTGTGATATCTGAATTGTTTCTTTCTAGCTGCTTGCAGTATTTTCTCTTTGACCTAGTAGTTCTGGAATTTGGGTATAATATTTCTCGGAGTTTTCCATTTAGGTTCTTTTTCAGGGGGTGATCAATGGATTCTTTCGATGACAATTTTACCCTATGGTTCTAGAACCTCTGGGCAATTTTCCTTAAGGATTTCATAGATCTATTTTCCAGGTCATTTGTTTTTCCAATCAGATATTTCATGTTTTCTTCTATTTTTTCTATCTTTAGTTTTGTTTGACTGATTCTTGATGTCTCATAGAGTCATTTGCTTCTACTTGTCCAATTCTAATTTTTAATATTTTGTTTTCTTCCTTTGATTTCTCTCTCTCCTTTTCCATTTGGTTGATTTTACTTTTCATTGAGACATTTCCTCCATTTATATTCTGATTTTCCTTAACCATTTCCCTGATTTTACCTTTTAATGATTCGTTTTCCTCATTGATTTTTTTCCCATTTTTTCTTTTACCTCCCTAATTTGGTTTTTAAAGTCCTCCTTGAGTTCTTCCAGGAATGCTATTTGGTCTGGAGACCAGTTCGCTTTCCCTTTTGAGGTTTCAGATGTGGGTGTACTGTCCATGCTGTCCTCTTCTGAATTGATATTTTGATCTTCCCTGTCTCCATAATACGAATCAATCGTCTTTGGCTTCTTAGCGTATTTTTTCATGGTGTTTTTTTTATTCCTCCTGGCTTCTAAAGTGGATATCTGTTTCTGAGGCTCAGGGGGCTCTGTCCCAGGTTTCTTGTGTTGGAATCTGTGGGTCTGCTCACTGGCTTTATGTTCTACGGCCTCTGGTTTCGTGATGTGTGGGAGGTGGGTGGTCTGGCTGCTGGGGCTCTCCTCTTCCCCAGGACTGTTCTACAGAATGGGTGGTCTCAGCTTTTGTCTGTGTTGCTGTCTGCCACTTCCCTTGGCTGTGCAAATCCACATCTGGTGCCCTGGCATTGACGTTTGTTAGCTCTACCCCCTGGAGCTCAGTTACTCTCATTCTGCTGAGGTGAGGGCTGCTGGGACACCTCTCTTCCTGCACTAGTCTTCTCCCGCCACCACAGGAAGGGCCCTATCCCCTACTTCTCTCGCTACTGAAGCCCCCCTTCTGGTTCCTCTGTTTCTCCTGAGGTATTATTCTCTGGCTTTACTCAAGGGAGGGATAAGAGCCATTTTACCTGGACATTATAGCTCCCAGAAGTTCAAGAAGGCAAGTTTCAAACCTTTAGACTGTGGGTTGGAGGCCTCCAGGTTAGTTGCTCCTGCAGCCACAAGCTCTTTACTCCGACAAACTCCATTCCTGGGCTGAGAGGTCTGGGACTGGATCCCAGCCGTAGCTGGTACTTCTGCCCTGGGCCAGTTCCTGCTCCAGCATTTCACTCACCCAGCGCTCTCCCAAACTGTTGCAGTGGCTGGATTTCTCTGCTTTTCATGGCTGATTTGGTCTGGTGCTGTTCCGTGTGCCCAGCACTCCTACCCCTTTCAGTCTACTAGTGGCTTCTAACTGTCTCTGCTTAGATTCACATTTTTGGACATGTCCGACAGAATTTGTGAGAGAGCTCTGCTAGTTCCTCCCTTTCACAGCGCCATCTTGGCTCCGCCTCTCAACTTGATTAAGTTTTAACAAAATAGAATTAAAAATCAATTTTCAATTTCACATACCACTTACTTAGACTATTGAAATAGCCTCCACCCAGTTACCAAAGCCTAAAGCATGTGTCTGAACATCTCAGTCCCCTGTTCCGTAAATTCCAATAATTCACTATTACTGCGAGGATAATGTATTAACTCGTTTGTTTAACTTTTAGCACTTCTCCCAATCTGACACCAATTTCCCCTTCTAGCTTCATAATACTTTATTCCCTCAATATAAACTTACTCCTCTGTAAATTTCTAGAACTCTTTCCTTCCTCATTTAACCTCCTGGCTTCCTTGCCTTCCTTCAAGTCTCAGCTAATAATTCTACCTTCTGCAAGAAGCCTCTCTTTTTCTTTCTTAATTCTAATACCTTTTCTCTGAAATTATCTCCAGTTTATCAGATTGTATGTAGATATGCATGAATATGTATATGTCAAATATGAATATATGTATATATGAATGTATGTATATATACATATGTGTGTATGTATATGTGTATGTATGTATATACTCTTGTTTTTACATAGCATTTTTCCTCTCTAATTAGTCCTGAGCTCTTTGAGGGTAGCGGACTATTTTTGATTTTCTTTGTGTCCTCAGACCTTACCACATTACCCAGCACATAAGAAGAATTTAACAAATTTTTGTGACTTTAACTTGACATACCCAATGATCAGGACAAAGTGGCCTTTTTATTCTTCCTAACATACAACATTCTATCTCTTCTCTTTGTGGCTTCGTATTGGCTGTCCCTGATGCCTTGAATTAGCTTTTTTTTTCTTTTATTTTTTGCCTCTTGAAATCCTTTTTACTTCAGCAGCTGAAATACTACCTTCTGTATTAGATATTGAGTGATTCTCCTTACCTATTAGTGTCTCCCCAACCCCAGAGACAAGATAACTTTGTATATGTTTAGAATATATATTCTACGTATACACCTCTGTACAGCGTGTTCCTAAAGTCTGGACACATAGGCAATTGACAGCAATGTGGAGTTACTGCATGGAATTCGCACGAATCTTTCTAAGTGCATCAACCTTTGCATCACAAATGATGGAAATCATATAGAAAATGCTATTTGTTAAAATCCAATTAAATAAAAATTTCATTCATTTCATTTCTTGAAAATATGCATTTTTGCCTGTGTGTCTGTGTTGTTAAGCAAAATGGGCTCCTTAGCACTTAGTGCCCTTGAAGAGTTTGGCTTTTGTTTGCTTTGAGTAATGCTAAGCCCCAGGCCCAAACCCCTATTAGGTGTGGAACCTATGTGGGTGTGGATTGATGACTAGAGTGGGGCCCAAGGTGGGGCTAACTCCAGGAAGGGCCTAGTTTACATGTCTGGGACAGCAGAGACTCTTAGACCACGTGGGTTTAAGTCTGCCTCTTTGTGATGATTTTAGGTCACATGGGTGAGTCACATGTGTGACTCACCCTGACTCTGAAAAAGATATAAAAGCCAGGGGTTGGCCTCTTCTTCCTTGGAGCTCTTTGCTGCAGCAGTGGTGGCACGTAACTCTGGGCCAGCCCTTGTCTGAGCTCCCAGGCTGAGCTTAGATGTTGGTAACTAT
>JAQQSZ010009476.1:0-12764 GCA_028646595.1 Phalanger gymnotis
GCCTTGAGCATATCACTTCATGTCCAGGATCTTAGCTCCCTCATCTTTAAAATGAAGGGGGTTGGGCTGGATGGCTTCTGAGGTCTCTTACACTTTTGGATCTATGATCCTGTAATGTAAATTTTCTATCATCCACTGTATGCATGACCTTGAGTAAATCACTGAGCCTCGGTTTTCTTATCTGTAAAAAGAAAGGGGGAGGGACTACATGGCTTCGGAAACTCCCGCCAGCTTTAGACCTGCCACGCTCTCTTTAACCTTTCTCATCAGTCTTAGATGTTTCTTTCCTTCCCTGTCTCTTCTTTATCATGAAAATCCATCAGGGATGGCCCTGGGCAAAATGGTAAAGTTATGAAATTTGGTTTTGGAAGCACATTCCCAGGGCTCCTTACATTAAGCTTTGCTGCCCATTAAGGCTTGAAAGATGTTTTCTAGAATCTATAAAATTTAGGAAAATGTGATTTAGAAGTGATAGGAGGGAGCTCAGAGATGATTGAGTTCAATGCTTTCTATCTCTAGCCTTCTTTGTACTGTCTCCCAACACACACACAGACACCTAGTGCCATCCTTCTGCCCTCTGTTAGCCGAGGCTCCCCTCCTTGGCCCAACCACTGCTACTTAGTGACCCATTATGAGGCCCTTTCTCAGCTTCTTCCCTTTCCTCAAAATATATCTTTCCAATATCTCTTTCCCCTTGGAGTCTGTTCTCAGCTCTCCCAATTAAGTAGTCTGTGGGCCACCATGCTTATAGTGTTAATATCAAGGTATTTACAATTTAAGAGGTGAGGTGAAGGCTTCAAAAGACTTAGCCAGATGAAGGCAGATACAGCCTATACATAGTTCCTGGGATCCAAGAATTTAAAGTTTGATAGGATGTTAGAGATAATGGCTGACACACAGCTGGGAGGACAACTAGGTGGTGCCATAGTGCATAGAGTACCAGGCATGGAGTCAGGAAGACCTGAGCTCAAATCTGGTCTCAGACACTTACTATTGTGTGAACTTGGGCAAGTCACTTACCCCTGTTTGCCTCAGTTTCTCCTCGTAAAATGAGCTGGAGAAGGAAATGGCAATCCACTTCAGTATGTTTGCCAAGAAAATCCCAAATAGAGTCATGAAGAGTTGGATATGACTGAAAAATGACGGAACAGCAACACAGAAGGGAAATGGAGTGTTTTCGTGAATAACTCCAAGCAGGACAGGTTGGCTGGACAGTGGAGAGGGGGACAAAGTACCAGAAGCCTGGAATCTTAGTGATGGAATCCTAATAAAGTTACCCCTCAGCCCCATAATTCTAACTTCCTTCCGGGCCCCACTGAACAGCAGGCATGTCCTGATTTAACCACATAATCTGTCTTTAACCACCATCATATGCCCCCAAACACAAGCATAGGCCTCACTGAACAGCATTCCCACTGCCCCTAGCTAGCCGCTGCCCCCAAATCCAATTCACATATTTGAACAGGTGTGTTTTTGCACTTAACCACAATTACATCATCCATTTAGCCCAAAACAGGACCACAATACCTAGCTATCTATCCATCTTGACCAGACAGAACCACAGTAGCTAGCCAATCAGAAACAGCACCATTAGGATGTAAACTAGGATGTTTGACCACCAAACCATAGAAGAAACCCCTCCCCTATTACCTAGTCCCTTGACAAACCCCTCCTGCCTTTTTAATAGTCATAATTTCTGTTGTGTAATCAGCATCATTACACTATAAAATTGCCTGTCTTGTCTTACTAAACTGCAGATTCCTCCTGGAACCTAGCCTGTTTCTGAGAGGCATCAAGCCTCAGTAAATGCCTAGGTTTGGATTAGAGGTGGTTTAACTCCGAATTCTTTGAGACAACTCCCACAAGATACCATGAAACCACAACATTATGATCATAGCTTTAGATCTGGAAAGGACCTTAGAAGTCATCCCATCCAACCACCTCCTTTGACAAATGAGGAAACAGAGCCCCAGGGAGGTTAAACAACATTCTCCAGGTCACAGAGATAGGATGTGTCTGAGGTAGAATTCAATTCCAGGTCTTCCTGACCTGATCCACCAGAGCACATTGCTCCCCTCCCTCACCTACCCCAAGGCCAAGTTGTGAGAGCTTGACTCTTCATGGGTTTGTTTTTTAAGTATTAAGAAACCATTTGAGTTTATTGAGCATGGAGATGATATAGACTCATGCTTTAGAAAGATCTCTTTGAGGGCTATGAGGAGAATGGATTAAAGTGAGGAGAGGCCTGAGTAGATATGATATGTCATCTCCTCTTATTTAAGATCCTATCCTGTCCTGTCTCATTCCATCCCATCTCATTTTATCTGCTTCTATACTGTTCTATCCCATCCCATCCCATTCCATCCTATTCCATCCTTTTCTATACTGTTCTATCCCATCCTATCCCATTCCATCCCAGTCTATCCCATCCTATCCTTTTCTGTACTGTTCTATCTCATCCCATCCCAACCCATCCTATCCTACCCTGTCCTGTCCTGTCCTGTCCTACCCTATCCTATCATCATACCACAAGAGGCAGCCATCATAAGGTAAGAAGGACATTGATCTTAGAATCAGTGACCTGAGACTAAGACCTGGAGATGAAATTGAATTTGCTGAGTCACTTGACATGTCAGGTTTGAAATTGTTTCTTCATGTAAAGGCAGGATAATACCTATTCTGTGCTCTACGAGCAGTTGGGAGTGAGGCATCTCCAATTGTAAATCTTAAAGGGCCATAGAAATAGGATTTCTTTTTATTTTGTGGAGAGAAGACTCCAGCTGAGGGCCTACTGGGCAGCAGCAGTAAGAAGAGGCTAGCAGAGAGAGGCACAGAGTAGCAAAGAGGCGGTGCTGGGAAGCACCAGGACATGAATGCAGAATGCCCAGCAGAGAGCAAGGCCAGTGAGAGTCAAGGACATTCCTGGAAAAGCCTGGCAGCTCTGCAGCATCGGAGCTGTGACTGTACTTTCCACCCATGTGCCCCTCCACATTCATGCCTTTCTTCTCAATGCTGTAGCAAGAGTGCTTCAGCAGGACTTGAGTAGACCTAGGTTCACATCCCACCTTAACTTTGTGATGTGGGATAAATTGCTTGACCTTTTGGAGCTTGCTTTTCCTCATCTTGATTTCCTCATCTGTAAAATTTGGCTAATATTCACTTCCTATTTCATGGGAGCTTTAAGCCTGCGCATTGTCACAATCAGAGGAACAGTTACAGGATCTGGAAATATTTACCTGGTAAAATATATATCACATATGCCAGGGGAGACCTGGCACCAGGCAGAGTACACCTGTATAAGAGATGCTGCCAGCACCAAGAGGACCTGGGGAAGGGGAGGGCAGAAAAAGGATAAAAATATGGCAACCAACTGGAAACAGTTCATTCTTCATTCATCTCTCCCCCTACAGTTAGCTTTTGAAAGGTCTCTGTTGGTACTTTTTCGTGTAGTGAAGCCCAAATCTAAGGAGGTACAGATATAAAGAGAAGATTAATGCACAGTGAGGAAGCCAAGACCCCATGCTCAGCACCTGCTGCTACCTTGCTCACTTGAACCTCATTGTTCTCAGGAGAGGCTCCTAAGGTATTCCAAATTTCCTGAATGGGATCAATGGGAAATATAGCTGCTGGATGCACAGACTTTATGGGTAAAAAAGAAAAAAAAACAACTTTTTGCTAAGTTCCTAAACAGGAGCCATAGAGAATGGAATTTCCAGGTTAGCAATCCTCCTCAGGCTGGGAGGTGATAGGCAGATTTTAACCCCCAAAGGGTTTCTATCTTCAGGAGGTGCTGGGTCTGAAGACTGAATAGAATTTGCTGTCAATGTCTATGTTAATGTCTATGTCTATGCTAATACTGCTTTTGTCACCATTTATTTAATCTGATTAAATGCTTATTTATTAATGATCTGAGAAGAAATGAATCAGTGAAGTCCTTTGATAAGGTAGGATGATAGGGAGGAGTTTTCCTGATTATGATACCATGATCTAATTGATGGAAACACTACCCATAACCCTAGATATATGTGACTATCTAACTACAAAAGGACAGAGCTAAGAACTGCCTGGCAGCCTGTTGTTTTGAGAATAGAATGTAAGCTCCTTGAGGGCAGAGGCTTTTTTTTTGTTTTTTTTTCTTTGTATTGCCATCATTAACCACAGTGCCTGGTACATGGTAGTGCTTAATGAATGCTGATTAAATTGAACTGAAAGAGGCATAGAGTTTGGTGCTTCTCCCAGAGTGCCCTCTGGTGTTGGGTAGTGCACATAACAGATAGGGTTTAGTATTTTATAGCTATATTCCTAGGGACCGTGCTGTAATAGGACCAAACACTGATCACAGAGCTCTTTATGGCTCAAACAGAAGAATTAAGTAGACATAATAAATAACTTCAAATATGTGAAGTGTACAACAGTATGTAAAAATTAGAGTCATTCCACTTAGTCCTAGATGACTAAATTAGTGCCTATGTGCAAGGTATTGGGGCACATCCTAGGAATACAAACAAAATAAAATAAAATGACACAGTACCTGCCCTCAAGGAAGGTACACTTTAAGTGCAGGACAAATGGCAGTAATTCTAGGGAAACAAATTTGAGCTCAATGTAAGCTCCCCAAAATTGAAATGGGTACCCCTCTGAGATAATGAGTTCTCCACCATAAAAGCATTTAAGGAGGGACTGAATTACTAATTTTAAGGATATTTCAGTTAGGACAGATTAACCTGGATCAATGAAGACATAAATAACAAATAGTCTTCTATCAGTGGAGAGAAGAGAGGGAGAAAGAGGAAAGAGGAAAAGTACAGGAAGCTGCTAAAACTGTAGGGTTTTTTTATTGCAAACCTTATTGCAGATAATTGCTATGATAACTACTGTATCAAGGCATTTCTGAGTTTGAGTTATGTTTGTGTTTCTTCCAGAGTCAGTCAGCAACTATGGACATACAAAATACAAGTTGACACCCCCCACCTACAAGACAGTCAGGAATTCTTCTCCATATGTGAGCTTATTAGTGAATGCAAAGTGTTCCCTGAAGGAATAGAAGAAATGTTTTAAGTAGAAGGCAAAGAGTAAAAGACATCTAGGAATTAGAGAGTGTATTGAGGAATTTCACAATAGGAAGGGGCCTCATATATGAAACTTCACTTGAATGAAATCTTCTCTACTATGTACCTGACTAGTGTTGATGTAGCCTTTTCTTGAAACTTTCAAGTAAAGGAGGATGCCCTCTCTGAGATTCCACACTGGGACAGCTCTCATCCTCAAGAATGTGTTCCTGACATTAAGCCCAAATTTGTCTCTTTGCAGTCAGCTTCTATCCATTGCTCCTTTTTCTGCTCTTTGGGCCAAATATTAAAGTCAGTTATTATGCTTGCTCTAACCCCAACCCTGATTCTTCTCTTCTCTGGGCTAAACAATCACGAGTCCTTCACCTAACTCTCATACACTCTAACTTTGAGACCCTTCATCATCCTAGATTCCCTTCTCAGAGTGCTCTCCACCTCATCAACATATCCTTCCTAAAATGTGGCCCCCAGAATGGAATATGATATTCCTCATATGGTCTGCCCAGAACAGTGTACTACAGGGCCATCACCTTTCTTCATCCTGGACATGATGCCTCTCTTAATGAAGCCCAAGTTTTCATTAGCTTTCTTGATTGTCCTTCCACAATGTAGACTGAAATTAAGCTTGTGATCCACTAAAATGCCTAGGTTTTTTTCAGTCAAACTAGTGCCTAAACACACCTTTGCCATCCGGTATTTGGGAACTGATTTGTGGAGCCTCTGTGAAAGACTTCACATTTATTCCTATTTGGGTTTCATGTTTTTATATTCAGCCTGATATCCTACCTTGTCAACTTCTGAATCTATTACCTAATGTGGAGTCCACCCTTCCAGGTTTGTGCCATCTGTAAATTCGATAACTCTGCTAACTGTGCCTTCTTCCATGTCATCGACAGATGTTGACGAGCGCCAGGACAAGTATAGATCCCCGATGTGCTGCCCTGGATACTTTCTTCCATGTCGACACGGAATCATCAATGATTACTCTTTAAAAATGGATATTCAACCTGGTGCAAAATCAGTCAATTGAATTGTTAACTTCTCTCTATCTGTTCCACTGAATTCCACAGAAAACTTTGTTTTCTATATATGAAGGCAACTAGATAGCACAGTGGATACAGTGCTGAACCCCAAAGCAGAAAAACTTGAGTTCAAATCCTGTCTCAGCTACTTCCTAGATGTGCAGCCTTGGACACATCACTTAACCTCTTTGTGCTTTGGTTTCCTCATGTGTAAAATGAAAGCAATAAAAGTGCCCACTTCCCAGTGTTGTTGTGAGGCTCAAATGAGATAGTGTATGTAATAAACTTTGAAAACTTTAAAGCGTTGTTGTTATCATTATTATCATTTCATGTTCCAGCTCCATTAGCTTAATATCCTTTGATATTGAATAGGGTAATAAAATTAGTCTGAGCTGACCTAGTCTTGATGTTGCCATGTTGCCTCTTTGGGGCCACTGCTTCCTTTTCTAGATGTTCATTAACCATCACTTTAATAATCTCTTCTAAAATGTTTCCAGGAAGGATATCTCATTGACTTGTAGTCTTCAGTCTCCACTCCCTTCCTTCTTTTGATAGCTGGGATGTTTGTCCTTCTGCAGTCCTTCAGCACCTTTCCTGACATGGTTAACAAATTCATAAATATGAAAATTCTGCTCATTTGCCAGTCTCTGTCTGTTGTTAGTACAAAAGAGAAAAGGGTTCTTTTATCTTCCTCAACTCCCATTTTGCACTGAATACAATATCTTCATTTAGTATGGATGATGCTAGGAAATAGTCACCACAGAAACAGTTTTACCACCAGTTTTTGTTTTCATGGGAATTGCATTGATTTTCTTCGTTGTCAGGGAAAAATCTGTTTGTAGCTAAAAATGTTCCCCCTTCCCTAGCTAGCCAGTTTCAGAGCTTTTCCTCTGCATGTTTTGGCAGTGGCTGCAGCCTGGCTAAGAAGCTGAAGAGTCCCCAAATCCCAGCATCCAAGATTGTGGAAAGGGACCTTAGATATGATCTAATCCTCCCTACGATGTCTCTGACAAGTGGTCTCCTAGCCTGTGCTGGCAGGTCTCCAATTAAGGGGAGGCCATGCTTCCTGAGAGAGCTCATTCTACTTTTGAAAGATTCTAATTGGGAATTCTGGTCTTGTATCAGGATTAATCTTCTTCTTCACAACTTCTGCCCACTTGCACTGCAGTTCTCTAACCCCACATTCAGCACACTTTCCATTACAGTGCTCCAATGTGTCTAGGTGCCTTGGGGCTCTTTCAAACTCTGACCTCCTAACCTCTAGACTGAGGGGATATACTCTGGTTCTCCCTTGGCTGACCCCTTTGGGGGCTGAATTGTTGGGTTGTGACATGATGGGGTCATAGATTCTGAATACCAAATGTGTCTTGTTCAACAAAAGATTCCTCTGTTCTATCCAACATTCTGACTTTAAAAACAACATATTTCAAACTGAAAGGACCCCTAAAACTCATCTAGTCCAACCTTTCATTTGATCAACAATGCCAATAGCTACAGAGAGGTCAAGTAGGATAAAGATTAAGGATGAAGCACAGATTTCAGAGTCAAGGAAACATGGGTTCTAGTCTTGCCTCTGACATTAAATACCATTGTGACCTTAAGCATGCCACCTAACCTCTTTGGACCTCAATGTACTTAGGGTTAAAGTGAAGGGATTGAATTCTCTCACTTCTAAGGTCCCTTCCAGCTCCAAATCTGTGATCCTATGAATTTGGGTTTCTTAATTCTCAGCCTAGTGCCATTTCTACAACCCCATGACGCCTCCCTCCTTTTATTCTTAGTTTGACTTGATGACAGTTTCATTTTTCAATGGACAATTGTTCATCAGGCATGTTATATATCCCCAGTCCTGTGCTAAATGCTACTTTGGGAGAGAAGAAATACAAAAGAAGACACAGCCCTATGGCCCTCAGGGAGCTCCCATTCTTGTTAGAGACAAGACATACACACTCAGAACTGTCAGAGGACACGCAATGGTCTTGAGTGCTAGGCTGTGTGGTGAGTTATTACAGCAAGATTTTGGAGAAAGTAGAGATGGGGGTGGGGCAGGATAGTAGGGTGTAACTATTTAGCAGAGCAGAGAATTGAGGGGATACCTGAAGTATGAAGACCAGGGGACCAGAAAGTAATTTCCTCTTTTTTCCTTTTAATGTGCTTCCTGGGGAATTACTCCACCTTGCTAAAGCATTCTCCATCACCTTAGGGAAGCCTGATGGAGAAGAGAATGAGGCAAATTCTAATTACATGATGAATATAATTTGTCTAGCCACGTACTGGTCCAAGTGGTCTTTGAAAGCTGCAGACTGTTGCCTCCCATAGAGCTGGAACTAGCAAATTTTTACACCTCAGTTGAGCCCAAAACACAGTCAAGGAAAGAAGCATGAAATATGCTAGGGGATGTTGCTAGGGAACCATGCCATGAGTGGGCCAGGGAAGTGCTCATGTGATGTTGTCACCAAAGATGCCACTAGTAGCTTCCTATTTTAATCTTTTTAGGTGTCAAACTCAGGTTGTTACAAGTTCTGTAGCAAGTTCTTCATTTCATCAACCTGGGGAAAAGCCTCAGTCACCATAACCTAGTTACAGCTTTGATCTCCTGGGAAGATTGCCCTCCTTCATGAACAGAGCAAAGAGTTTTGAGCCAGCAAGTTCTCAAATTTAGTAGTGCTATGGCCTTAAGTTAGTCATATAACCTCTTTGAACCTCAAGTTCCTCATCTGGGAAATGAGTTTATTTAACTATGATCAACCTTAAAGAGTCATATGAGGATGGAATGAGAGAATGCACGTGGAAACGATTTGCGATGTGACTTTGGGTTCTGTTAATTACATTCAAAAGTGAGAACTGGAACTGTTGATTACTGACAAAAAGAAAACTAAAATCAAGAAAAAGGGACCAATATTTATTTATGTTATTTTTGGAGGTAAAATATTTCAAAGTACTCTAATGTTTCCCAGAAACCAGGCATTTAGCTGGGTGTATGGTATGTGTGAGGTAGGGGAGGGGGAGAGGGGCAGGAGATCCATAAGTAATTTATAATTCAATGTTCAAAGAGGAAGAAAATAGAGAGACTGGGACTAGCGGTTGAAAATCCAATCAGGGAGCTTGCAGATGCAGGTGCAAAGGGCAAGCCACCGATATATCAACTTTATCCAATATTTCCCAAACATAGCAGATGTATCATGAATAAGGAGATTTGCATAAAAATGCACATGTCAGAGTTTGCGAGATACATGGTAGTTAAACTCCCCCCTTTCAGTTTTGACACTAGTCTTTCAGTGAAATTCATTATACTGAAATTTTCTCCAAATGGGGCCATGGAAACTACATGGTAAGAATGGTAATTGTGCCAGCTATGACTGCAAGCCACAAAGTAAAAGGATTGTTTTTACTAACCCACCCAAATGTAGAAGCTGTCACTTATCCTGGTCATAATGGCAATTTTTTTGCCTCATTAGAGGATCTTATTTATTTTAAATAGAGTCTGCTAAGATTAGCTGGGTGGAGCTATAGTGCAAGAAGTGCTGGACCTGGAATCAGGAAGACTCCTCTTCCCAAGCTCAAATCTGGCCTTACACACTTACTAGCTGTGTTACTCTGGTCAAGTCACTCAATCCTCTTTCCTTCCGTTTTCTCATCTGTAAAATGTGCTGGAGAAGGAAATGGCAAACCACTCAATTATCTTTGCCAAGAAAACCCCAAATGAGGTCACAAGGTTGGACATGACTGACTTGACTGAACAACAAAGTCAGCTAATGTAAAGAGCTGTCCACCCCATAGGTACTGAAGACTCATTTTCTTTTAACCCTGTCCCAGGAAGAGAAACTTGCAACCATCTACTGACCCCTTTTCTGGAAGCTATTCTACTGCATCAGAGGAGAGAGGGAGACACACACACACACACACACACAGACAGAGAGATAGAGAGACAGAGAGAAAAGGAGGGGGAGATTGGGTATAACAACTACTCCCTCCATACAACTCAGTAAGAGCAACACACATGTATCCCCAATCTGTAAAGCCCGAAATTTCATCTAAATTAAAATCCAACAGCACACATCACTAATCAAAAGTCTATTGAAACTAATGTCCAAGACTTCAACTTTCTTTACTGAATTTCTCAGCTTTCATTTATAGGATGTAGCCTAGTGGACAGAGTTTATTATTTCTGTGTATGAGGCCCGGGATTTGATGCTCTAAATCTGTGTTATCTTATGCACTATTTATTTTTAAATTTTATTTTTTCAATTGATGAAAATCAATCTTTTCTCCCTCTCATCTCCCACTTCACATTGAAAAAGAAAGACAGATATCTTTGTAACAAATGTCCATAGTCAAACAAAACAAATTCCTCCACTGGCCATATCCGAACCCTAGATGTCTCATTCTGCGCCACTTCTCCACCAAGCTATGGTAACATTTTTTATCATAAGTCTTCTGAAATTATGGTTAGCCATTGTATTGACCAGAGTTCTTAAGTCTTTCAAAGTCATTTATCTCACAACACTGGTGTTTTATTACATAAATTATTCCTCTGGTTCTCCTCATCTCATTCTACATCAGTTCACCCGTCTCCCCAGTTTTGTCTGAAACTATCTCCTTTATCATTTTTAGAGCATAATAGTATTTCATCACATTCGTACACCCACAATTTATTCAGCCCCTCCCCTATTGATGGATACCCTTTAACTCCCTCAGTTTCCAGTTCATTGCCACCATAAAAAGAGTTGCTATAAATATTTATCTACAGGCATGATTTTTGTTATTCATTTCTTTCAGTCATGTCTGACTCTTTTGTAGCTAAGTGGTATTGTGAATAGAGCACCAGGCCCAGAGCCAGGAAGATCTAAGTTCAAATCGGGCCTCAGATGCTTACTAGCTTCATGACTTTGGGCAAATCACTTAATCTTGTTTGCCTCAGATTCCTCATGTGTAAAATAAGCTGGAAAAAGAAATGGCAAACTCCTCCAGTATCTTTGCTAAGAAAACCCCAAATGAGGTCTCAAACAGTCAGACACAATTGAAATTAACAACAATAAAAAATGTACAATTTTCCTCTTTCTTTGATCTCTTTGGAGTATACAACTAGTAGTGGTATTACATTGTAAAAAAAAAAACTTTACACCATTCAGTGACTTTTTGGACATGGTTCAAAATTGCTTTCTGGAATGACTAGCCCAGTTTGTAACTGCTCTACCCACAGTGTCCCGCCTCCAGCACGTCATTTGCCTTTTGGGGTCATTTTTGACAATCTGATGAATATGAAGAGGGAACTTAGTTTGCATTTCTGTAATAACTAGTGTTTTAGAACATTTTTCATATGGCTATTGACAGCTTGAATTCTTCCTCTTAAAACTGTCTGTCATATCATTTGATCATTTATAATTGAGGAATGGCTCTTATTCTTAGACATTTGAATCAGTTCCCTACATATCTTAGATAGAAATTTTTGACAAAGAAACATGTTGCATTTACCCATTTACCTAATTTTTCTTTTCATTTTATCTGAATTAATTTTGTATGGGCAAAAATGTATTAATGTATTAATACATTTGTATTATATACAATAATGTATAATGTATAAATGTATTAATTTTATCTCATCAAAATGGTTCATTTTACCTTCTGTGAGCTTCTTCCATTGATTTAACAGGTCATTTATTCTTTGCTTCTCTAACTTACTCATGATCTCCCTTCCTTCCCTAAGTCATGTACACATTAGGAGCATTCTTGATAAGTACTGTGAAATGTTGACCTATACATAGCTTCTGTTCAACTGCTTTCTGATATCCCCAGCAATTTTGTGTAAAATAGTAAGGTTTTAATCCCAATATTTGGGATCTTTGAGTTTATTAATCACTAAACTACTGTACTCATTTACTTCTATATACTATGTACTTAATCTATTGTAGTGATCCATCTTTATATTTCTTACTACTCAAATTATTTTAATGATTGCTGTTTTGTAATATAGCTTGAAATCTGGTACTACTAAGACCTCCTTCTTGCTACTTTTTCATTTTTCCCCTTGAGATTTTGACATTTTATTCCTCCAGATGGATTTTGTTAATTTTTTTTAGCAATGAAAAGTAAGCCTCTGGTTGCTTGATTAGTATGGTACTGAATAAGTAAATTAATTTTATGTGATATTGTCATTTTTGGGGGAGTGGCCTCAATTTTTTATTTTAATTTTTTATTATTTAATATATTTAGTTTTCAGCATTGATTTTCACAGGAGTTTGAATTACAAATTTTCTCCCCATTTCTACCCTTCCCTCCAATCCAAGATGGTGTATACTCTGGTTGTCCTGTTCCCCAGTCAGCCCTCCCTTCTGTCACCCCACTCTCCTCCCATCCCCTTTTCCCTTTCTTTCTTGTAGGGCAAGAAAAATTTCTATGTCCCATTGCCTGTGTATCTTATTTTCTAGTTGCATGCAAGAACTTTTTTGTTTTTGTTTTTGAACATCTATTTTTTAAAACTTTGAGTTCCAAATTCTCTCCCCTCTTCCCTTCCCACCCATCCTCCCTCCCTGAGAAGTCAAGCAATTCAATATGGGCCACATGTGTATCATTACGTATAACACTTCCACAACACTCATGTTGTGAAAGACTAACTATATTTTGCTTCTTCCTAACCTATCCCCCTTTATTGAATTTTCTCCCTTGACCCTGT
>JAQQSZ010009477.1:0-12764 GCA_028646595.1 Phalanger gymnotis
AGGCTGTCCTGCGGTGGATCCCTGCTTCCCTCTGCCACTTTGTGGGTTCTGCAGCTCTAAAATTGGTTCAGAGCCATTGTTTTATAGGTTTTTGGAGGAACTTGGTGGGGAGCTCACGCCAGTCACTGCTTCCCGGCCGCCATCTTAGCTCCGCCCCTCTACCTCTATATTTTTAAATTTCCCAAACTGTAAAATGGGAATAATAATAGCAACTACTCCCCAGTATTGTTATGAGGATAATACAAAGGGCCATGAATATGTGTGTGCTAGATATGAACAGCCCATATCACCTTATAACCTATAAATCAACAAAAGAGAATCAGTGAAAAAGATTTCATCAAAGAAATACATCACTGAAAAAGATTATGGTCTGGTCTTGGAGTGAGAATGAGTGATAACAAATGGCTCCATTGGTATCCTCCTCTTGAAAGGCCTTTAATCCAATAGATGAACCACTGTGGCAAATTGAGGGAAGAATACAGCCCAAGAATTTCATAGAATGTGCAAGCATGGATGGGGTATGATTTGCATCACTGGAGGGAATACCTGCCTTGATATGATCACAGATCCAGTTGAGATATCAGAGTATATGAATATGCAAACAACTGAAACATAATAAAATTCAGAATTTAATTTTTAAGTGTGAATATTCTAGAACAAAGAAAAATTCCCTTAGTATATTCTAAAAGAATCATGGTAAACCTCATTTAAAATTCAAAGTGAATTCTTATGCTTAATCTTTGTGCTGATGTTGAGAAAAATCCATGGCAAATTTGCATGTGGAATCTATATCTATCATATGTCAGAAATAATCATAATTGAATTAGTCAGAATGACTCTATGTAGCCTAGAGTACCCTTTATTTAATAATGCATTTCCCTTTGGTCCAGACTTTTAAATATGCATATTCCTTATATACATACACACAAATATACACACACATATTCAAATTAGTTGTAACTCTACAATCTTCAGAGACATGGAGGAGAAAGATTTTCCGACTGTATTTGTCACCATATTTATTTATTTTAAACCCTGAAACTGACAGTTATTTCCCAAGCAGGCATATTTTCTACACTGCAACTGCTATACTACTGTGACATTTACTGACTCTTAATTGGTTCGGGGTTGTAAGACTAGATTCATTCATTCCTCTTAAATACCTTCCCTGCCATTCAGGTAGCTGCCATCAGGTAAACAGTAAGTAGTGCAATAAATTATGTAAGCATTGGCTTACTGGCTATCTTTCCTAGCTGGGTACCAGAGCATGAAATTCCTGCAACTATACCTTTTCTACTATAAAAGATGATTATTTTTTTAAAATAAAAGCATAATTATTAGTCAATAATTAATAAAACAATTTAATTTGAGATAATAGAGAATAATATTGAAAGAAATGCAAAATTTTCAAGATAAGATTTCCAAACTATAACTGACTTTATGAAATGAGGCTCTAGATCCCTAAGGTTAAGATAAACATAAATTAAAGTAACTCTGAGGGCTTACCTCACTCCACTTAAATTAGCAAGATCAAAAGATAAGGGAACATTCAGTGCTGAAGGGTCTATGGGAAGACAGGCATATTAATGTACTCTCAGTGGAGCTGTTCAATAGTCCAAATCCTCAGGATTTAAATGCAGATTTAAATTCAAGAAATGTGGCTAAAATGTAGGTGTCCTTTGACGCAGCAGTCTCACTACTACGTAATACCCCAAAAAGTTATAAACAGAAGAAAAAAAATATCCCACAAATACCCAGATATTCACATCAGCACTCTTTGTCATAGCAAATAACTGGAAACAAAATGGATAACCACTGACCAGGAAACAGCAAAAAACAAAACAAATTTAAGAAAAAAAAACTATGGTATATAAATATAACAGAATACTATTATGGAATAAGAATGACAAATATGAAAAATTAAGAAAATATGGAAAGATTTAAATGAATTGACAAGAACAAAACAAGGAAAACCAAAAGAACTCTGCACACAAAGAGCAAAACAATGTAAGTGAAAAAGTAATTAAAATGAAATTGAATTTTGAGCAATTGAAATATCAGTTAAAATTCTAAAGATAAGGTTCAGGCTTGCTGGTGCATGTTAATAACACCTGCTATTGGGTAGGCTGGACATTAGTGGATATTTTGAACTCAATAATAATAACAATATCATTATTACTATTACTTGTCTGTATTAAGACTAAAAATGATCGAGTGTCCATGCTTAGTCTGCCATCAATGTGGTAAGCGTCTGAGAATAGAGGGCAACCAGACTACTTAAAGAGAAGGAGAATCTGGCCTGTATGGGAAATGGAGCAGGTCAAAGCTTTTCTGCCAATCAGCTGTGGCTTTGGACCTATGCATATCTGCTCTATTTTTAGCCTTTGCAAGAAACGGTCTCCAAAAAAAAAAGATAATAAAATATGTTTCCTTATGGCAGAGAGATGAAGGACTGCAAGAGGCTGCTAGCTAGCTGGCACAGCAGATAGAGTGCTAGGCCTGGAGCCAAGAAAACCTGCGTTCAAATTTAACCTCACACACTTTATTAGCTATGTGACCCCTTGAAAGTCCTTCTGTATGTCTCAGTTTTCTCAGCTGTAAAGAGGGCTAATAACCATACCTCCCTCCCGGGATTGTTGTGAGGATCAAAGTAACGTTTGTAAATCATTTAGTACAGTTCCTGGCACATAGCAGGTGCTAAATAAATGCTTGTTTTTTTCTAGTAGGCCAGAATATTCTATATATTCTCAATAGAGTCATTGTATCAGATGTTCTTAGACACTGCAGAGGGTTTGATCTGGGTAGGGGAAGGGTGAAAAATGACTACATGTAAAGACAATTGCAAAAACACAAATGCAAGCGCCTAACAAGGTCACATGGCAGGAATTTGGTAATACTGGAGCCTTATAGCAGCAAATAATAAATGAGATGACTTTCAACTGGGCCTTGGGCAATCCACACACAAACCAATAACCTCTACTGCTCTAACACTTCTATGCACAGATATTAAATTAAATACTCAGTAGACTTTAATCTCATGAACACTTCCTTAATACATTCCTGGCTTTACTCCATAGGTTTAAGACTTAAAGAAGGAAACTATTTAGAAAATATTTTCCATTTTTAAATGCTCTCCAAAGCTGATCAGGTTAACTAAAGGACAATTTTGAAATTTCTTCTATAGTGAAAGCAGTTCATGTTCAACAAAACTCCTTTCAGGTTCATATTCTCATTCCCTATATTACCATACATTACAACACCTTACCTCTTGATCCATCCTCTTAACTAGTTTGAACTATTTTAAGCATGTCATTTGCACAATGAAAATGAGAGGTGAAAAGGAAGCACTTTATTACTTTTTGTACATGTCACTTCTGTCGCTGTAAGGTTATATTTCTGTTTGTTAGATGAATAAAAGACTGAGCAATTTCTCTAAACTGATACGATTTTTTTTAGTCAATCCCTTCCAGTGGAGTAGAAACCTGAATGTGCATTGGGGGAAAGGAAAAGAGAGAGGAAGGCCACTGTTTTATCATGGAGAGATTACTGAACTCTAGCACATTCAATTCAATTCAAAAACCATTTTTCCCTCCCTCTTTTCCTTCCTTCCTTTCCTCCTTCTTTCCTTCCTTTCCTCACTCTCTTCCTTTCTCCTTTCTTCCCTCCCTTCCTTCCTTTCTTCTTTCCTTTGCCTTCCTTCTTTCCTTCTTTGTGAGCATTTATTATTTCTCCCACTGTCCCCCAAAATTGATCCAAAAAATAAAACCTTTATTAAAAATACATAGTCCAGAAAAACATATTTCCACATTTACTTCTCCAAAGATATACATCTCATTCTTCATTTTAAGTCAGTTATTGTAAGGGGCTCTTGAGAGCCAGATGAGATTGGGAGTTGAGGTCCAAGGACAGTCCTGTGGGAAATAGGAATTACCTGGGGCTACACAGTCCGGCTCGGCTCCTCCTCCTCTGACAAGGCAGGCTGTGAACAGCACATGCCCCGTTTCCAAATAAGCACTGGACACGAGTTGTCCATGAGCTGTGATGCATGGCCCTGGGGCTCCTCATAGGCTTAGAGGATCGTGCACGAGCTTGCTTGCACCCAGATATGAAGGCTAGTTCTGCATTAAAATCCTGCTTGCTGTAACAATAAACGGAGTTGCCCACTATCTTGCCTCTTGCCTCATTCATTGTCTGTGAGATTCTTCTCTCTTGCTGGTCAGGAGCAAGAGGTAGGTGGTAGAAGACCCCCAACAAGTTATTCTTCTGGTAGAGGATGAATGGCATATGTCATCTTCATTCCTCTTGCCTTAGGTTTTACCCTTGCATTGATAAGAGTCCTAAAGTCTTTCTAGGCTGTTTTACTTTATAATGTTGCTTATCATTTGTATAGAAATTCTGCTACTAGTTCTGCTTACCTCACTCTGCATCAGTCTATTCAGGTTCTCCTAGTTTTTACTCTGGAATTATACTTTTCATAATTTCTTGTGATACAATAATATTCTATTATATTCATATAGCATTATTTGTTTAGTCATTCCTCATATATGTAGGCATTCATTCATTTCCAATTTTTGACTACTACTAAAAGAGCTACTACAAATATTTTTGTACATATTGGTCTTTTTCCTTTGTTGTGTCTTTGGAGTATAGGCCTAATAGTAGTATCTCTGGGTCAAAAGGTATGCATAGTTTGGTGACTGGGGACATTGTTCCAAAGTAATCTTCAGAATACCTGGACCACTTCATAGCTCTACCAACACTTCATTTAGCATCGCCTCTTCAAAATTTGTTGCTTTTCCTTCAAGAAGCATTTATTAAGTGCCTAATATGTGATCAATACCATTCTAGGCACTTGAGATACAAAAATAAAAGTAACAGTTTCTGCCCTACAAGCTTACATTCTCCTAGAGGGGGAAATGTGCACACATGAGTAAACCAAAATATCTAATTTCAATTTCCAAAAAAAAGTTCTAGCCCATACTATTAAAGAGAAGGTTTAAAAACACTTCAAAAGAGAAGTAGTAATCTCCAGGAACCCAGGATGATTTCATTTAGAATACATCATGGCAGACTAACCTGATTTCTCTCTCTTTTTTATATTTTTAACAGTATTATTAGTCAGTTAACTCCAAATCTTCCACAAATTTTTCTTTATGGCATAGAGGTGACCCTGAATTTTTGAATACTTTGATAGCAGAAAATAAGCTCTGGGTGGTCCTATCAAGCTTTAAAGCCTTCAAATATAGATCTTAAAAATAAACTATTTGTCTATTGTATGAGGATCAACATAGTTAAGGTTTGAGAGGCTCATTGACTAGCAAGGTATTTTTTTTAGCCACAGCAACTCCTGTAGACTCAGGCATTAGTGGGGCTGATGTCTGAGTCAGCAGAAAAATATGCCACTCTGAAAAACCATGTCTCTCTAAAGTGCCGAAGTACCGAAGTACATCCTTGACTGGTAGATGAGGAGGATACTGCAGACAGAGAATACGTAAATTTTAGCAAAGCATTTGACAAAATTCTCTAATATCATCTATAAAGAGAAGAAAAGTTTGGGGAAATACCACACTTAGTTGTCATTGGGGGAGACTCAAACCTCTGCGGTAAAGAGATTTTAAGCAATAGCCGTTAAGTGTTGCTTAATATATGTACTTTTTTCAATAAAAATGCAAAGTTCAATTCAAAGTTAAAAATGAGACTGATAAGGCAAATTGACAATAAATGTAGTACAGGGATTATTTAACAGAGAATGCACAAATAAGTCAGCATATATCAAATCTCGATTTGGGCATAATCTGCCACTGTTACTAACAGTTAGTGTATGTTCATGAAGAGAGAAATTGTGACATCATCATGATTGCTATATTTGAATATGAAGTATATAACTCTAAGTTAAATAATCTTTTTATGGAAGTAAAAAGTGCGCTGTTATATTTCTCAACATTATTGATTCTGCTAAGTACAACATAATAAACTGGTTCCCAGAAAACCTACAACTTCTTTTTAAAAAATGAAATACTCGTGAATGGTTATAAAAAGTATTTGAAAATTTCAACTGTTATGTCTAAAATTAGGTGTCTTAAAATTTTATTTCCTCTAATCTTAAAGTGAAATAATGTCCTTTCACAGTACAAGAGAAAGAAAAGAAACTGTTCAAGTAAAAGAAATACAGACTCAAAATAAAAAGCAAAAACCTGGAAAATACAATCCACTGTACTTATCATTGGTACTCACAAGTACTGTTATTAATGGAGAATATGTTGTTTTGTATCATATCAATTATTTAGCTTAAGAAAGCATAAAATCTAATAATTCAAAACCATATCTTAAAAGTGTACATGTAGAATATGTTAAGACAATTAGATACTTTTAAGAAGAAAAGTTTTTCAAAAACCATTTTTATAAAGATTGCATGCATGATTTAATATTCCTTACAGAATTGCCATGCAAAAATACTCATTTATAGGAGAATGTGATGCAACTTATAGCTATTGATATGGCAGAAACAACAAATAGAAAATCAAAAGCATGCAACTTCAAATAGTTCCCCTTGCAAGAAGGAAAATTGGAGATATGTCTGAAGACTTTTCTGATCAATTAGCTGGGACACTATAATCTTCCTGTTTCATACTGTAAATGAACGAAACAACAGGTATAATTAAAGTTGCATAAAATTGTATAGGTAAAATACGTGTTGAAACCGATAGCAGGTAAGATTTGCTATTTTGCAAACCTATTGATGGCAACAGCACATCAAGAGAAATTTTTGTTCTAATTGATAGCTTTTTAGATAAAATGATATAACACAGAAGAATAATATTGAACCCTGAACTATTGGATTTCTAGACTTAGAAAGAGGAAGACCTTGGTTGAAACTCTACCTCTAACACTATCTTTGCAATTTTGTATGAGATTAAGTCTCTCTAAGCCTCAGTTTCCTCATCTGTAAATTAAGAGTTGGACTTGATGATCTCCTACTGCTGTAAATCTATAATCTATAATTTAAAATATTCAGATAAAATATAAGTCATCCATCAGGTCACACAGACTTGTAAACTCAGGGTCATCCTTGACTCCTCACTTGTATCTACTCCTTTCTATTGGCCAGTCTTATTATTTCTACCTTCATTACATACTTCAAGTACATCCACCTACACACTCACCACCCTAGTAAAGGCTCTTATCACTTCATGCCTAAGTTGTCCCAACATTTTCTCTTTTTTTCGCTGCTTCAAGATTCTCCCTACTCCAATCCAATATCCACTCAGCTGCCAAAGTGATTTTTCTAGAGGCATAGGTCTAGCCTTGTAACTATATCACCTTTCTACTGAATAAAATCCACTAGCTCCCTATTATCTGCATAATCACATATAAAATGCTCTGTTTGGCTTTGAAACTCCTTTATAACCTGTTTCTTCCCCCACAATAAAAAGGGAAGGGGCTGTGGGGTGAGGGGTAAGGGCGAGGTGTTGATGCAATTTCCCATGTGGAAGAGAATGAGGAGAATGCTTTCAGGCATGATGATATGGAATTGAAGTCCCTGATTTGGAACACTTATAGATGTTGTGTCTCTGCTTCCATCCTGATAACCAAGTAATGAGGATTGTAACCACTGATAAAGCAGCCAAAGTAGCCAAAACTAGTCAGCTAGGGCTTGCTTTTGGCTGTGGCTTCTTTTTCTGTCTCAAAGTGTTGAAGTCACAAAGGGTATCCTTGACTGGTAGATGAGGGGGATACTGCCAACAGAGAATATGTACATTTTACCAAAACATTTGACAAAAGTCTCTAATGTCAACCATACATACAAGAAAAGGTGGGGGAGGGAAGGACTAAGCCCTCAGGCCTCTATATTTCCACTGAGGCTGCTTAGTATTACTAAGTATTATCTCCCTTTTGGGGAGATATTAGGGTAGTCAGTGGAATTTCCTGAGTGAGAGAATGGCATGGTTAGATCTGATCTTTAGGAAGATAACTTTAACAGTTGAGTGGAAGATAGACTAGAAGTAGTGAGACTCGTGAGGGAGATTATTGCAACAGTCCAGGCAGAGAGAGCTACATCCCACATCAGGGTAGAGAGAAGAGCATAGATATGAAGGATTTTGCAGAGGTAGATATGACAAGACTTGTTAACAAATTGGATATATATGGTCAGTTAAAGAGGAGCTAAAAATACAAGAAGATATTAGACCTGGGTGACTAGAAGGATGGCGTTGCCCTTTAAAGTAATAGGGAAGTTGAAAATAGGGGAATATGGTTTCAGGGGAAAGATAATGAACTTTTGGTGGCTAAGGGTCATCTCCTGTTCTTGGAAGGCACTCCCTCCTCCTGATCTTCATTTTTTAAGAATTATTAAGTCAGGAATCGCCTGTTTGGAGGGTTTGGAGTAGAGGATAAAGAGTTCTGTTTTGGACATGTTGAGCTTGAGATATCTAAGGCACGTTGACTTTGAAGTGTCCAAAAGACAGTTTGATGATTTGTATCCAGAGCTCAAGACATCTCAGGGCTGGATAAACAGATTTGAGAATCATTTGCAGAGAAATGATAACTGAATTCATAGGAGCTCATGAGACCACTAAGAGAGATAATACTGAGGGACAAAGGTAGAGGCTTAGAGGATACTAAAGGTTAGTGGGCATGTCCTGGATGAAGATACAGCAAACAAGACCAAGAACAGGTACGTGAAGAATCAGAAGAGGCCAGTGTCATTAAAAACCTAGAGAAGAGAGAATATTCAGGAGAAATATGTAATTGACTGTCAAAGGATATAAAGAGGTCAGGAAGGATGAAGATTAAAAAAGGCCATTAAATTTGGCTCTTAAGAGATCATTGGTGACTCTGGAGAAAGCAGTTTGAGATCAGAAGCCAGACAACAGAGGATTTATAAGAGTAAGAGAAGAAGTGAATACAGTGATTATAGACAGCTTGCTCCAGGAATTTTAATCATGAAAGGGAAGTGAGATATAGGACAATAGCTAGCAAGGTGATATGATCGAGAAAAAAAATTAAGTTGGGGGAGACAGTTATATACTCTAGGCAACTTTGTAAGATCAGCTTGCATTGTGAAAGTTTTCTTACTTCACAGGAAATCCTTATGTCACTGAAATCACAAATCTAGTTTTAACACACACTTTATATCCTTGTATGTATGCATCTTCTTTCTCCTGATAAAATGTAAGATTCCTGAGGGTAAAGACTGTTTCATTTTTGTTCTTGCATCTCTAGGGCCTAAGCATAGTGCTTGGTATTACAGCCAGTACTTAAAAGGTTGTCGATTACTTGACTACAACTATGTTACAAATTAGAACATCAAAAATATAAAGTGTTTTATCAATAAATAAATTAGTGCACAGGTAAAGTATTTTATAAATCCATGTGTTAAGTATATTATCTACAAATTAATATGTGCATTGTTTTAACTGTATGTTTAAGATTTCTGTGATATTAAAAGTTTAGAGGGTAGACAGAATTAATAATGTGAAATTTAATAGAGACAGATGTAAAATTTTACTTGGGTCCAGAAAAATAATTTCACAAGCCCAAGACAAGATAGACTCATTTAGACAACGCTTCCTATAAAAACAGATTGTTGTCTCCTTTTTGAAATGAAGCTCCTTTTCAGTAGGAATTTTCATTTATTGCATTTTATCACTACCAAGTAACAAAATGCCTGGTACTAATAAGTATTAAAATATCGGTTAAGTTATTGACTGATTAATTGATTGACGTTAGTGTATTCCAAGCTCAATATGTCAATAATATAAAAATTGTCAAAGAAATTAATGCAGTGGAGTGACACCAAGAGAGACATAGTATTTAAAAAAACTATGGTAATTCTTATGGGTAAACCACACTTCAATTATTATGCTCAATTCTGGAATTTGATTTTAGAAAGGGAATTCTTTCTAAATATAAGCTGGAGTGCAACCAGAAGATACCAATTGGGATAGTGAAAGACCTCAATATAGTTAAAAGAATTAAGAATATTTATACTGGAGAAAAGATGGGAAAGGGAGGAGAAGACAGGAAAAATTGACAGTAGGACGGCCAACTTCAAATATTTGAAGATCTGTCAGATGGAAAAGAGATTATATGTGTTTTGTTTAATGCCCAAAGGGCAGAACTCCATGGAATGAGCTGAACATGCAAAAAAGCCAAATTTAGTCTTGATATAAGAAAAAGTATCCTAATAATTAGACCTATCTTAAAGCATAATGGACTGCTTTGGAAGGCAGCAGGTTTCTTCCTCACTGGAGGTCTTCAAATAGAGGCTAAATGTCTACTCCTCAGGAAGAAGTGTAGAGGGGATTCTTAGTCCAGCATGGGTGGGACTAGAAGGATTTTGACCAACACTTTTCGTGGTGGCAAAATACTGGAAATTGAGGGGATACCATCAATTGAGGAATGGTTGAACCAGTTGTGGTTTATGAATGTAATGAAATACTATCGTGCAATAAAAAATGATGAACAGGCACATTTCAGGAAATCCTGGAAAGACTTGCATGACCTGATGCAAAGTGAAATGAGCGGAACCAAGAAAACATTGTACACAATATCAGCAACATTGTGTGATGATCAACTATGAATGACTCAGCTTTTCTCAGCAGCACAATGAGCCGAGATATGTACAAAGGACTGATGAAGGAAAATGACATTCATATCCAGATATAGAACTGATGGGCTCTGAATACAAATCAAAGCATTTTTTCACTTACTTTGTTCTTTCTTGCTTGAGTGTGTGTGTGTGTGTGTGTTTATCTGTTTCTTCTTTCACAACTGTGACTAATACAGAAGGATTTTGAGATTTGAGTTAGTTGTGTGAAAAGCTCTTTGCAAGTCAGCCTTTAGTTTCTTTCCCTTACCTAAAAGAAGGCATCAATTAACTCAGGGTGGCAGTTTCCCTTCAATAGCTTGTGAACTTCTTTTCAGAGTCAAAATTGAAAAGTCTCTCTGGGCTCTCCTTCCTATCCCAACTAAAGAGACCAAAACACTTAAGAGTGAAATACTATATTTCAATTTCCCTTGGCTTCCTGATTTAACCTTGACAAACACATTTCTATGCTTCTCCACTACTCTCTTAATAAATTTCCAATTTCCACAAAATAGGTTTTCTTTTCTGAAGCTGTCTCCCCAGCAGTATTTTTTCCCCATGTACACATACCATTTGAGTGTTTCCTAAAGGGACCAAGACCTCTTTCTCTGAAACTATTTAAAAACACATTTGAGTGAGGCAGTTCGGCCTTTAAACTAATTTGAGTTCTTAACCTTTTTAATATCATAGACCCTTTTGGCAGTCTCTTGAAGCATATAGATCCCTTCTCTGAATAATATTTTTATACATAGTATTAAAAAGGAAACAATTATATTGGAATGCAGTTATCAAGATGTTTTTTTCAAAAGACAAATTCACTGATTCTGGGTTAAGGACCTCTGTCTTGAAAAGATTTAAGAGTTGACTCCCTTCATATACAGTAAATTAAGTTTAGCATTATGTTTACTGACCTTTAACACTGAAATTTATTGGGCTTTTGTAAGCAAAGTTGGAGGCTACATTATGCTCTGCCTCACTGCCATATTCCTTTTTGATTAGACTATTTTAATAGATGCTGAACTTTTAAAAGGTATGATGCTGGATAGGTGATAGAAAATGCAAACAAATCATTTTCTGTAGCTATACTGAATGGGTTGAAGCTAAGACTAAACCTACTATATCCACACCCACTGTTTCCCTTCCATCAGAGCTTCCAAACATTTGATAGAGAAATGCTTACTGTAAACATTGGTTTTTCCTTTCATCATAGTCCTTCATATGGTTTCAAATGCACAGGCCAAGCAAGCCTTTGGCACAATTTCTTTTCTTTTTCTTTTTTTTAATCTTTTTTTTCTTTTTAGTTTGCAACACACGGTTCTACATAATTTTGAGTTCCAGATTTTCTTCCCTCCCTTCCTCCCCTCCCTCCCCAAGACAGCATGGTTTCCCATATAACTTCCATGTATAATTTGGCATTGAATTAATTTACACATTGGTCAAGTTGTGGAGAAGAATTATGACCAACGGAATGAATCATGAGAAAGAAGAAACAGAACAAAAAAAAAAAACACAACCCAACAACAATTACAAAAGACAGAAAAAAAAGGGAGGGGGGAGAAAAGGGTGAGCATGAAGTGTGCCTCGATGTGCATTCATACTTCATAGTTCTTTCTCTGGATGTGCATGGCACTCTCCATTGTGACTCCTTTGGAGCTGTCTCTGCATATTGTGTTGCTGAGAAGAGCAAAGTCTGTCAGGGTTAGTCATCACAGAATCAATATATCTGTCGTTGTGTATAATGTTCTCCTGACTCTGTTCCGCTCACTCAGCATTATGTCGTGTAGGTTCTTCCAGGTTGCTATGAAGTCCGCATCATCCATATTTCTTATAGCACAATAGTATTCCATTACCTTCATATACCACAGCTTGTTCAGCCATTCCCCAATTGATGGGCATCCCTTTGATTTCCAATTCTCAGCTACCACAGAAAAAGCCGCTATAAATATTTTTGTACATATGGGTCCTTTTCCCACTTGTGTGATCTCTTTGGGATACAACCCTAGGAGTGGTATTGCTGGGTCAAAGGGTATGAACATTTTTATACCCCTTTGGGCATAGTTCCAGATTGCTCTACAAAATGGCTGGATCAGTTCACAACTCCACCAGCAATGTAACAATGTTCCAATTTTCCCACATCCTCTACAGCATTTATCGTTTTCTTGTTTTGTTATTTTAG
>JAQQSZ010009478.1:0-12764 GCA_028646595.1 Phalanger gymnotis
TAAACTTATAAGATGCCTTGTCTATGGTAGTTTCTATTTTAACCCAGACAAAAAAGTAAAGGAAACTAATCAGGAATGACTTGTTCTTAATGAACTCATGCTGACTCTTAGTGATTCAATTGCTAGTACTCTACCCTTTAATAATGTGTTTTAAGATTTCATCAGAAGTCAAAGTCAAGCTTACTTTCCAATTGCTCAAAGCAATAATTTTTTCTCCCTTTTTCAAAATTGAGACAAAATTTGCCCTTCTCTAGTCCTGTAGCACCTCTTCCATTCTCTGTAAGAAGGGCAAATTTTGTTCCATTTTTCTTGGGTTTTCAGTTCCTCCCTTGCCATTTTGGATCCATATTGTATTTTCCTTGGTAGAATAAATGGATGAATGAATGGGGGGTAAAGAATAGAGATTAAACTGGTAATTTTGTTGACATAGAACTCTTTAATAAGGTTAGCAACTTCTCTGAAATTATAGCCTTAGAGAGTTGCCCAGAACACTCAGAGATTAAGTGACTTTCCTAGGGATACAGAAGCAATTTTGTGTCAGAGGTAAAACTTGCACTTGTATCTTCTTGGATCCAGGGCCAGATTGTCTATCCACTATGCTATGCAAATTATGACATTTATTACAGATATAAAAGTGAGATAACCCCTCTCAAGGAATTTATAATTAATAACAAGTTATTAATTAATGATAAGTCACAGGAATGGTGAATAGTAGAATAAATGGGGGATTGTCAAGTCCTTTCTGGAAACAATGGTAGCTGGTTTGTTTAGCTGACTACTTAGCCCTAGGAAAGGAGTTCCTGAGCTGAATGGATTAACTCTCTTTTCTTCAAGACCTCCTCTCTACTACAGGATGTCTAATACAGATGGCACTTTTCTATTTTGGGAACAGAAGAAGTGGTATGGCAGCTAGAATGATGCCTGGAGTGGATAGAGGAAATAGAAGCAAAAGAGAAATATTTTATTCAACTTCTTGGATTTGCTTTTTTGATTCACAGTTCCATTTGTTGATTTCAAGTAAAAATATTCCTAACTGGTAAGAAGGCTTAATCAATGAACAAGTATTTACTGAGCACATTCTGGGAACCAAACTCTGTTCTGAGCAGCATGAGGCTTACAGAAAAAGCATGATGTCAACCCTGTCCTTAGGTAACTAACAAGCTAGTTCAAATATAAGACTGAAATTTATTTTTAAAAAACAGTAAAAACTCATTAATTCACTGCTGGTGGACTCATTTGGTCCAGATGCTCTGGAAAGTAATTTGGAACTGTACCCTAAAAGTCACTAAAAGTTTGCATATTCTTTGATCCATCAATAGCATGACCATTAGGTTTAGTCCCCAATGAAGTCAAAGACAAAAGGAAAGGACTCATGTATACAAGAATATTTATAGCAGCATTTTTGTTGTTGATAAGAACTGGAAACTAAAGGGATAAAATGAGAAATAACTGAACAAATGATGGTATATGAATATAATGGAACATTATCGAGCCATAAGAAATGATGAGAGCGGCAAATTCAGAGAAATTTCAGAAGATTTATATAAACTAACACAGGTTGAAATGAGCAACTTATAAAATTATTACAAAAGAAAACAACCAAGAAAGACAAGATCTATGAAGATCACACTGACAAATTATCTCTCCAGAAGACTGATGAATCATGCTTCTCACATCTTGGCAGAAAGGTGATGGACTAGAGGTAAAAAATAGGACATACATTTTCAGACACAGGCAAAAAAAAAAAAGAAATAGAGGACTTTCAAGGATTCTTAATGAATGGACCAGAGCTGAATAGAAAATTTGACTTTCAAATATAACACTCAAGAGAAACATAAAAAAGGTAAATAGGAAAGGAAAATTATAAGGGACTTAGGGTAAAAATGTTTACCTTCCTACACGGGGAGGCGATACTTGTAACTGCTAAGAACTTTCTCATTATCAGGGCAGTTAGAAGGAGCATATATAATCAGTAAGGCATAGGTATGAATTGAATATAAAGGGATGATATGTAAAAATCCAAAATTGAAGGGTGAAATAGGAATGTACTGGGAAAAATGGAAAGAGAGAGGTAGAATGGGGCAAAGTATCTCACATAAAAGAAGAAAGAAAAATATTTACAATGGAGGGGAAGAAGGGAGATGTAGGGGGAGTAAGTGAACCTTACTCTCATCAGAATTGGCTCAAAGAAGGAATAACCTACACACTCAGTTGGGTATAGAAATCTATCTCACTCTATAAGAAAATAGGAGGGAAAGAGGATAAGAGAAGGGGAGTGATACAAGGAAGGGCAGGGGACAGTCACAAGCAAAACTATTTTGAGGAAGGACAGGGTGAAAGGAGAGGGTGAGAGAGAGAGAGAAAGAGAGAGAGAGAGAGAGAGAGAGGAGGAGGAGGAGGAGGAGGAGGAGAAGAAGAAGAAGAAGAAGATCATGATGATGATGATGATGAAGACTATGATGAAGGAGGAGGAGGAAGAGAATGAGGAGAAGAATGAGAACAAGAAGAAGAACCAGCAGTAGGAGGGGGGAGCATGCAGGTGAATACAATTAGCAATAGTAACTGAGGAAAAACAATTTTTGAAGCAAGTTTCTCTTATAAAGGCCTCATTTCCTAAACATATAGAGAACTGAATCAAATGTATAAAAATAAGAACCATTCCCCAAATGATAAATGATCAAAAGATGTGAACCATTTTCAAATGAAGTAGTCAAAGCTATCTATAGCCATACAAAAAAATGCTCTAACTCACTATTGATTGGAGAAATTCAAATTAAAACAATTCTGAAGTACTACCTCATACCTATTAGATTGTCTAATAGGAAAGAAAACAAAAATGGCAGTGTTGGAGGGGATGTGGAAAAAACAAAGGAGACTTTAGTGCACTGTTGGTGGAGTTTTGAACTGATTCAGCCATTCTGTAGAGCAATTTGAAATATACTCAAAGGGCTATCAAACTATGCATACTCTGACCTAGCAATACAACTACTAGGTCTGTATCCCAAAAGAGACGAAAAACAAAAATGGAAAAGGACTTATATGTACAAAAATATTACAGCAGCTCTTTTCTGGTAGCAAAGAATTAGAATTGAGGGGAAGCCCATCAATTGGGGAATGGCTGAGCAAATTGTGGTAGTGATTATGATGGAATATTATTGTACTATGAGAAATAATGAGCAGGATGCTATTAGTAAAACCTGGGAAGACTTGCATGAACTGATGTAAAGTGAAACGTACTGTGTACAAAGTAACAGCAAAACTGTAAGCTGTGAATTACTTAGCTATTCTCAGCAATACAAAGATACAAGACAACTCTGAAGGATTTATGATGAAAAATGCTCTCCTCACCCAGAGAAAGACCTGATGATATCTGAATACAAATTGAAATATACTTTTTTTAAATTTTATTTTTCTTGAGGTTTTTTGTTGTTTTATCTACGTTTTCTGTTTCAACATGGATATTATGGAAATGTTTTGCATAACTACACATGTATAACCTATATCAATGTGCTTTCCTTCTCAATGGGAGGTATTAGAAAGAGAGGAAAGGAGAGAGCTTGGAACTCAAAGTTTTAAAAAATGAATATTAAAATTGTTTTTACATGTAACTGGGGAAAATAAATACTAAATAAAGGAGAAAAAGTAAAGAAATGCTAATTGACTTTCACAGAATCATGGCTAGTGTATGTCAAAAGCAGAATTTGAATCAAGCTCCAAGACTGATTCTTTCTCCAAAGTCACGTACTTGTTGTAGGGAACAGAAGGCTTCATTTGGCATCAAGAAGGCAAGTTCAAATCCTGAGCACTTAATAGCTGCATGCTCTCAGGGGAGAAATATTCCATACCCTCTGCCTTCTTCAGGTTTCTTTTACAAAAAAAAAAAAACGAAAACAAAAAAAAACCAAAAAAATCCCCCCCCCCCAAACTCCACACACAACTGGACAGAAATAATGCCTACCTCATAGAATTTTTTAGAGTAAAATGAGATATTATGTATCTAATGTTTTATATGCCTTAAAATAAGGCATATGTTTTGCTGTTAGTAATTAATACTTAATTAAACTAATATTTTTATTATTACTAGTATTATCATTTCATGATGACTTTGGAAGGATATAAGTGTTTTTAAAAAAATGCATTCTTTAGAGGTGAGATTCATCATTTTAAGGACACTGAAAGCACTACTCAATTTCCAAAACGCAATGTAAGCCAATCTCATGCTATTCAATTTTGGTCCCAGCTCCTTGTACATAGTGCATGTCCAAGATATTTGTACTGATGTGCTAAATGAAATGGCTGCCCATCTAACTGTTGTAATTTGGGCAATATCAATCTTTCATGTACTTGATGTTTCTGGTATAAATGGGTAGGCCAATCACTTTCAAATTGATTGATTTTAATTGAATATCATTGAGGGAACCGATAACGTTGATGAAAACAGCATAATGTTATCCACAAATACAAGCATCTGGAACCTTTCCATCTACAGAGAATGTCTCTTTTCTTTGTACTTAACACAGCACATGCTTCATTATTCTGGGATGAACTTTTTTTTTGGTAAGCATATGTTTTATACTGCTTGTTTTAACCTCACTTAACATTGTTATGCAAAGGATCACTGAACAAAGTTATCTCTGTGGTCACATTTATCTTGGCATTTTGTGTGCTCTGTGATACCTTGTTAAATGAGACATGCCTTGATGGAGGGGGCCCTTAAAGGCTGTATTTTGTGGTTCTGAGTTAAATGTGTTCTTGTAATCAACAGTCAATAAACTAAATGGCATATTATATTTTCTACATGTCTCAGTCTATCATGTCTGGTTTCAGTCAATCATTTGCCTGTGATATACTATCTGCTGTAGAAAGTGGTCTACAAAGGCTTATCTATTCTCTTCTCAGATTTTCATTAAGTATATCATCAATACCCATAGAAACAATTCTCACAAATCTTTTATGGAAAAGATAGTGCAAACCTTGGGCTGTAAATTGCTAATATTTTATCAGCCATATTTCCCCTATTCTTTCATATATTGTGAATATGGATACCTCTATGGCTCTAAGATTATGGCTTGTCAGGATAGAATTATTCCATTTGCATATGGTTAGGTCCAGGTACTTCTTCTGACTTATCTTAATCATCAGAGCCATTGATCACAGCCTATATGAAGTATTCGGATTATAAAATCTAAAGTTAGTGATTCCATGAATAATGAGAAAAGAATCACTAGAGAAACTTTGACAAATTTATTCCATTTCATTTTTAGTTCTTGTTTTGGCAGTTTCATCTAGCTTGTCTGTTGTCTAACTTTCAATGCATTTGTTTTCCCTCCATTACTTTTCTTTTTAATAAAGTTTTATTGATGTCATTGGTTGTTGTTATTGCTGCTGCTGTTGCTGCTGGTGTTTTACATTCATTCCTCTCCCAGCTGTGCTTTTGACTTTTCAGACTTCAACAATATGCCTTATCTGCAGTTTCTCTATGGACCATCCATCATCTCTTGTAATCTTTTAACCCTGGAACATCGCTCTCCTCTACCCTGTCCTTTTCTCCCATTAGTCATTTCCTCTTAGGGTCTCCATTTTGAGATGGGGCTGAGGCTGGCCAACTTTCATTCCCTCCCAGCTCTGCTTCTGATCTTCTGGACTTCACTCTTAAGCCAGTCCATAATTTCAGTTCCTTTTGTTATAACATCTAACTCCATTGGACAAAAGGTTCCCTGAAGGCAGAATTTTTATTTATTTTTGCATGTGTGCACAGCTCTAGCACTTAGCAAAGTGCTTGGCATGTAGTAAGTGCTTAGTAAAAGCTTGGTTCATTGCTTTGTTTTTACATTGACATAATTTTCCCCAATATCCCTCATCAATCCACCCAGGAAGCCATCCCGCAAAACAATAATATTTTTAAAAAAGATAAAACAAGGAAAGAGAAGAAGGGAAAATCAGGATAACTGGCTAATACACTGAAAATCGAAAAAAATATGTTCAACATACCACACTTGTGGACAACTCATCTCTGCAAATAGATTGGGGAGGGGAATAATATTCTCTTATCACTTCTTTAGGGCAAAGCTTTTCCTTGGAAGTTTAACATAAGGTGTGTGTGTGTGTGTGTGTGTGTGTGTGTGTGTGTGTGTGTGTACTTTCTCTTTATATTGTTTTACTGTATCTGTATATTGTATTTTTGACTCTACTTTCATTATTCTGCATCAATTTATGTGGATTTTTCCACGCCTCTCTATATTTATCAAATGTATGGGTTATCTTCTTTGTTTCCAAATTTTTGCTATCTCAAAAAGTGTTGCTATAAATATTTTGATATGTATGGGGGCACTCTTCTTAATGTTTTCCTAAGGGTACAGGTTTTGGGGTACAGTAATGAAATCTTTGGGATGAAAGGTGTAAATATTTTAGTCACTTTATTTGAAAAATTCCAGCTCTACCAACATGTTAGCAGGGTACCTATCATTCCACAACATATCAAACAATGACTAAGCTCATATTTTGTCATCTTTGACAATCTGCAGTGTGTGAGGTAAATCATAATTTTTTTCATTATTTACATTTCTCTTATTATTAGTGATTCAGTGCATTTTTTACTTCCATTGTTCATAGTTTGCAATTTTTCCTTTAAGAACTGCCCATTCAGATTCGGCAGCCATCTCTTCGCCTTCAGTTGCAGCCTCCTCTACGGTCATCGCGGGACCTCAGCAGTGCCATGTTGGGGCAGAGTTTGGGCAGGTTCTCCACCTCCGTGATTCGCAGGAGCCGCTATGAAGAGGGCTCAGGGAAGAATCTGCCCTTTTCAGTGGAAAACAAATGGCGGTTGTTGGCAATGATTGCTGTATTCTTTGGATCTGGATTGGCTGCACCTTTCTTTATGTTAAGACATCAGCTGCTTAAGAAATAAGATTCTCCTATACCGGGATCAAACTTGAAGAACAACCACTTGTAAAAGCAGTTTTGAAGAATGGAGTAAGCAAACCACTTATCACAGTATATGTCTTTGTAAATAAACTTATTAAGTAATAAAAAAAGAACGTTCATTCACATCCTTTCACCACTCTTCTACTGGGGAATAGGCTCCACTATTTTCAACAATTTGTAAAGTGATAATTATTGCATTATTTCAAACTACTCTGTAATTTTTTAAAAATGAGTTTATACTTTAAACAAGTGGTACTCCTGCCATCTATGACTCTCTACTTGTTAAGAAGATGGAACATTTGCTGGCTAAATCAGCTACTGAGCTCTATTGGCCTTTGCATTGCATAAAAAGTTTTAGACATTAAATTAAAAATAGGCACCTAAGTGGCGTAGTGGATAGAGTGCAAGACTTGGAGTCAGGAAAACTTGAGTTCAAATCCTGTATCAGGCACTGATTAATGTGTAGCTCTGTCAAGTCACTTAACCTCTCTATCTCATTTTCCTTACCTATAAAATGGGGATAATAATAGCACTTCTCACACAGGGTTGCTTATGGGGACTAAATGAGATGTAAATGTAAATGAGATGTAAATCTGCCATATATATAAAATTATTTGAATGCTTGTTATTACTATTCTTAATCACAATAATAAATATATCTAAAAAATAGTACTAATCAAAATCAATGTCCTCAATTTTATCAACTTTCCAATTAATAGAAAACAACTTACTTAAACTGGCCCAGTTAGTGCTGATGATGTCTTTTCATTTTTATATGTTCTTCTAATGTGGTATGAATTTTAACTTTTATTTTAAATAGCTGACAATGTGACTACAAAATGATAGCTAATCCTGAACCTGCTAAACATCCATTTCCTCTCTCTTAAGATACAATCAGTTTAATTTAATTTTTTGTATTTAACAACCACATGAAGTACCTTCCAATTCTCTCTTTGAGGAAAGTATTTGTGATATACAGGTTTAATCTTCAGAAAAATCTAAAATCATTGATCCTCTTTCATTTCTTAAATTTAAACTATATTTTGGTTTGGTTTACTCTGAAATCACATAGTATGAGGTTTTATGCTGAGTTGATTCGGAACTTGTCCAAGTATTAATAGAATTTTTCTATTTCTTTATCCTCCACAGACAATTTTGGGTCACAAGCTTCAAACATCTTCATGGTAATCTTTTTGCTTATGTACCTCATTAATAAAGCAAAGGCAAGATGATTAAGTTTCCCATGAAATTACATTCCTTAGTGTTTTCCAGCACCCAGTGAAACCATCTAGAAGCCAGATATCTTGAATGTTCAGTTTTTATACTCTACTATGTTCCCTATTTTTGTTTTAAATTTCTAATCTTTACATCAATAACAGTGTTCAGCAAATAAAAAAATTAAATGGAGGGGGAAATCATTTTCACTTGGAAGAAAGTTGTCATTTCTTTTAGAATTCATTATTAGGTGCCTTTGCTATCATCAAAAATTTCAGCTGCATAATATTATTTAAGCCTTCAGGAAGGGAAAATTTGAAATTAGTTTCACAACATATAACCCAAACTTGATACTGTATTTATCAAGTGACACAAAAAAAATTACTAAGCACCTACTATATGCAAAAAATTATGCTAAATGCAAGAGATTACAAAGAAAGACAATAAAAGCAGTGCCTGATCTTGATGAGACATGCAAACACATATGTACAAATGATATATACAGAATAAATTAAAGATGTCTAAATTATAGTCATTAATATTAAAGAGGTTCACTAGGATTAGAGGAGTGTTTTTCCAGAAGATAAATTTACCTGGTATTCATATGAAAGAATACAGAAAAGCCTGGAGATGAAAATGAAGAGGGAAAGAATTCTAGGGATGCAGTACGGGGACCCAGTGAAAAATGCATGGAGTCAAGAAGAAGAGAGAAGGAAAACTATGAGAAGAAGAGCACGGAGGTCTATGTTACTGGATTACAGAGTGCATGGAGGCATAAGAATGGAAAACATAGGAATGGGAAGGTTATGAAGCCATAGTTATAGGGCTTTATAGATTAAATCATTTGAGCCTGATGATACCACTATGAGGTACATGCTACTGTTATCTTAATTTTATTATCCCATTTTCCCAAGGAGTAGTGGTTAAGTCACTTTACCAGTGCCTTGTCCAGGGTTATACAATTAAGTATATGATTGAGATAAGATTTGAACTCAGGTTTTTCTGACTTCAAGTCAAGCATTAGATTCAATATATCTAGTTGCCCTTAGGGATTTAAGAGGCATAGAGATTTAAAAAATATATATTTGACCCTAATACTAATAAGAGCTGTGAATGATCATTTATTATATCATTCAAAATGTATTAATTATGATACTATTTAAATCCAACTTTATTCAACAAGATTATTTGCATCCACAATGTCATCCTGACCTCATTAGCTCTCTAGGGATGCCTCAGATAGCTTTAAAAGAATCTTGTCTTAGCATCATCCAGAATATTTGTGTTTTGGGTCCCCTCATTTAAGTCTTATTTTAATTGGGTCCACCCAAGCTTGTGTTTTGCTTCCCTTTGTGTTTTGACTTCTCCCAAATATTGCTGAATATTTACAATTACAATATCCATCTCAATCTACTTTGCTTTCAAGTTAACCTCTAGGAATAATTGCTTAAATGTGTGTTTCTTTGTAGTACCCTTATCTAAATCCTATATAGTATACACCCTCTAGAGCCTGAATGTGAGGTAGTCACACCTCCTTAATGAATCTTCTTTACCAAACAACATAATACATTTATTTCTAAAATTATTTCAGATTTTGTGATTTGTTCTCATAAACAACAAAACTACTGGAGCATATTGAGTGGAAAGAAGGAAGAAAACAAACATTTATTAAATGCCTATTATTTGCCAGGTACCATGCTAAGTGTTTTAGAAATATTACCCAATTTCATCCTCCATATAATTGTCATCATTCATTACCTAATTTCATACCTGCAAAGTCGGTGCTATCATCATTCCAATTTTATGTTTGAGAAAACCAAGGCAAATAGGGGCTAAGTGACTTACCCAGGGTAAAAAACACTTATAAATGTTTGAGTCCATATGTGAACTTAGGTATTCCAGACTCTAGTTCTAGCCATTGATCCACCGGCCTAACTATCTACAAATGGAGAAGATGGTTTAACATTGGCAGACAAACTGTACTAAGATCACGGATGAGTGAGGGATGGGTCAGAGTAACAAAAGATGTGGGGCAGGGAAACCACCAGCAGACATTGGTAGAAATACTGCAATATTTTAGATTTAGGTGATTAGGGCCTACACCAGGGTGATAGCAGTGCCAGAGGGGAGAAAGAGACGAACATGAAAGATATTACAAAGACTGTAAGGAAAGAAGAAAGGAGAGAAAAAGAGAAAGAAAGAGGAAGGGAAAGAAGAGGGGAGGGAGGAAATGAGATTTTATTAAGTACCTACTATCTGCCAGGCCCTGTGCCAAAGAACTTTAAAATTATCTCATTTGTTCATCATAACCCTGTGAAGTAGGTACTATTTTTATCCTCATTGTACAATTAAGGAAACTGAGGTAGAGAGATGTTAAGTGACCTCCTCAGGATCATACAACTATGTACAAATAAGACCTACATGGGATATGATAAACAAGAAATAATCAAAAGAGGAAGGGCACTATATTTAAAAAGAATTGGGAAAGACTTCCTCTAGAAGATTGAACTTTAGCTGGAACTTGAAGGAAGATAGAGAAGCCAGGAGGCAGTATTAAAGAGGAAGAACACTTGAGGTATGGGGGACAACCAAGATAAAATTGACAGTTTCCTTTTTCATGAACACCTCTATATACAAGTAGAAGAATTCACTACCTAGACAAGGTTGTGATTCCTTCTATAATTCAGTCAGTCATTCAACCACCATTCTGAGTGCCAAGCACTGTGCTGAATTCTAGATAAGACCACAAAAATGGTCCCTATTCTCAAGGATATAGTACTGTACAAGGAGAAGCAACATGCAAAGATGTATGTATAGTATCTCTCTCTCTCTCTCTCTCTCTCTCTCTCTCTCTCTCTCTCTCTCTCTCTCTCTCTCTCTCTCTCTCTCTCTCTCTCTCTCTCTCCCTCTTTCTCTCTCTCTCTCTCTCTCTCCCTCTCTCTCTCTCCCTCTCTCTCTCTCTCTCTCTTTCTCTCTTCTAATGGAAGGTAATCTCTGAGTGAATGGGGATGTAGAAGGGATTAAAGACCCAGAAATATGAAGGCTTCTGGCAGATGATAGGATTTGAGCTGAATTTTGAAGGCAGCCAGGAAAGCATGGAATTCAAGGTAAAGAGGTAAAACCTTCCAGCCATTACCAGGGCCGATTAAGAATCAAAAGATGGAGTGTCATTTGTGAGCAATAGTAAGTAATCCTATTTGGCAGGATTATAGAATATGTGGAACAGAGTATAGTGTAAGAAGCCTGGGAAAGTAAGAAGAGGCCAGATTGCGAAGGGATATAATTGCCAAAGAGAGGTTTTTACATGATAATAGGAAAATGTTGGGGTTGATTGAGTAGGAATTGACAAGATCAGACCCCTACTTTACAAGATCATTTTGGCAGCTGAGTGGGAGATTGACTGGAATGGGGAGAGGCTTGAGGAAGGGATATCAGCCAGAACAATATTTCAGTATTTCAGATGAGAAAAGATGATGGCCTGTTAAAGGGTGATGGCTGTGTGAGCGAAGAGAAGAGAATGTATACAAGATATGTTATGAATGTAAAGAAGATTTGATAATTGATTGGTTTTGTGAGCTGAATGTGAATGAGGAATTGAGTGTAACACAAATCTTGTAAGCCTTTGTGATGAGGATGATGGTGTTACCCTTGATAATAATAGGGAAGATGGGGAAAGAGTAGGATTTTGGGGGAAAAGAAAATGAGTTCCTCTTTGGGCATGTTGAATATGAGATGTCTTTGAGATATTGAGTGTGAGATGTTCAAGAAGCAGGTGGTGATGCAGGACTGCGCAAACAGATATGTGCACACACACATATAGGTATATATGTATCACCGGGAATCATTTGCATAAAGATGATAGTTGAATTGATAGACTCTCATAAGATCACCAAGCAAAACACTATAGAAAAAGAAGAGGTCCCAGAAGGGAAACTTGGTGGATACTAACAGTTTGAGACCTGAATGAAAATCTAGTACAGGAGACTGAGAAGGAAAGGTCCAACAAATCTAGGGAAAAGAGTTTAGTATTAAGAAGAAATAATGGGAGACAAATTTCTCAATGTTTTGGGAAAAGGAGGATAGAAGACAGAGCTCTCAGTAATTGTTCTATTAGATTGTGAACTGCATTAGACTCATAGTTTCTTGAGAGCAGGGAGAGTTTTGCCTGTCTTTGAATTTTCAGCACTTACCACAGTGCTTGGCACATAGGAAGTGATTAATAAAAAACTCAATGATTACTGGAAAATCATATTTTTGGTAAATATTAAGGGAAATCTACATGGAAAGATGATGGGTATGATTCATGAGACCTCAATATTTGGGTAGCTGAAGGGAATATGCATGTGTGTATATGTATGTGTATGTGTGTATATATTTATGTATGTGTATGTGTATGTATATATGTTTATATATGTGTATGTATATTCATATATATAGAGAGAGAGAAAGAGAGAGAGAGTGTGGGCATAGGATGAGCTGAAGATGAATAAGGGATGGGAGAGGAATATATTGAGAGAGGGAGATAGGAAGAGATAGAATGGGGTACATTATCTCGCATAAAAGTGGCAAGAAAAAGCAGTTCTGTAGGAAGAGAAGAGAAGGCAGGTGAGGGGGAATGAGTGAAT
>JAQQSZ010009479.1:0-5000 GCA_028646595.1 Phalanger gymnotis
TTTGGCTACTGAAGCCCCACTTCTGGCTCCTCTTTTTCAGGATTTCTCCTGTATAGGGTATTATCTGGGTGAAATGGAGGGATGGGACCCATTTTATTTCAACATCATGACTCTTGGAAGTTCAAGAAGGCAAGTTTCAAACCTTTAGACTGTAGGCTGCAAGCCTCAGGAGTAGTTCTTGTGGCCACAGGCGCTGTGCTGCTGCCTCATATAGCTCCAGCAGACTTCTATCCTGGGCTGGGAGACCTGGGGATTACCACCAGTTTTGATAGCTGAGTTGCTTCTGCGTTGGTATGGTCTGCTGCAGCTCAGCATGCTCAGCACTCTCTCAGCCTACAGATCAGTCCTGTTGTCCCTGCAGACTCTCCAGGCTTGGAAATTTGACTCACTCAGTCTTCTAGTTGCTTCTAACTCTCTCAAATCTGCTGAGATCCACTTTTTTAGAGGTATCTGACAGAATTTGTGAGAGAGCTTAGGTAACACTCTGTTTTCACATGGCCATTTTGCTCCTCCTCTCTTGCACAGGGGCATTTTATTTTGTGGAGTTGGAACCAGGAAGAGAAGCAGATGTGAAGTGGCTTCAGTCAATCTTAGATTAATTTCTTCCCTTGATTTCGAGATGAAGCTATGATCCTATAGTCAAAATCCATTTTATCTACAATTCTGACAGAAAGATTTTCTATGATACTACATAAAACTAACTTACCTTTCTAAGTTATTCACAAATTATAATTTCAAAAGATACAATATCACATTTTGGTTTCTTCTTTAAATTTTCATTTCTCTCATTTGGCCACCAAGATCCTAAAACAACCAGCTAGCATTTATCTAACACTTAGTATGTGCCAGGCAATGTGCTAAGTGCTAAGAAAACAAATATAAGGATAAAGACAGTCCCCTCAGGGAGCTTACATTCTAATAGGAAAAGACAAAGCATAATACAAAGTTGAAAGCAGGGGAGGGAGACTGGATACCTGGCCCAAGGGCATGGTAGGGAAAATCCAGAGTACAGCTTGGAGAAGAATGAGACACAGCTGGCTTGCACACCTTTTTTACATGGAGATTCTGGGAGGATCCATACAATTATCAGAAGAGACCACATGGAAAAAGAGTACTTCCAATAAGTGAACTCAGAGAGCTCCCAGAGAGAGGAAGTTTCTGGGGTATGATAGACAAAGTACAGAGTACAGCATAGAAAAGAGTTCAGTGGAAATCATCTTATTATCTTTGTTTGTTTTTTAGTTTAACATATCACAGAGTTCAGTTGGCTCGAGAGGCACAAAAGCCTTTTCAATGTTAGTATCATTCTTCTGGATTCCTATATTGAGACTTTCCGAACTAATCTACTTTGGGAACTAAGAGTGAGGAGGTGAGGGAAGTGATAACAAGCTCAGCTCAAATGCCATCTCCTGCATAAGGCTTTTCTAGTCCTCTAAACCCATGAATATGAGTACAAGTGGGGTTAAATACTCAGATTTCAACATATAAGAATTAATGCAATTACATCATTTATATATAATTGCTGTCATTACAGCAGTTTTCCAAAGAATTACAAACTATTAACAACCATAGGAAAGATTGCTCCACATAACTAATAAGAGAAATTCAAATTAAAACAACTGAGGTTTCAGCTCACACCCAGCAACTTGGCAAAAATTATGAAAGATGGAAATACTCAGCATTGGAAAGGGCATGAGAAAATAGACACAATAATATACTGATGAGGGAACAGTTAATTTTTTCCAACTATTCTGGAAAGCAATTTGGATTTGTTCAAAGAAAGTGACTAAGGGAGAATCTAGGAGGTGCAATGAGTAGAGCACCGACCCTGGAGTCAGGAGGATCTGAGTTCAAATATTGCCTCAGCCACTTGACACACTTACTAGATGTGTGACCTTGGGCAAGTCACTTAATCCCAATTGCCTTGCCTTCCCCCCTCCAAAAAAGTGACTAAAATGTTGTTTTAACAATCTAGCTAGCAGCTTCTGTGGGGGCGTAAGATCTACCCACAACCAGCACCCAGAAAGCTGCCAATACCCAGAAAACACAGGTTCTTTTGATCTGCTTAACTAAGGAAAGCAAGGTGAAGGGGTTGACAAGCTTAGTTTAATTCAGCACACAAATATCATTCACTTAATTCAGAGGAAAAACCCAGCACCCTGAACTTTAGAACAAAATACAAACAAATTACAAACATCAACAGACAGACCCAATAAAATTCATAGTTACCAACATCTAGGTTCAGCCCAGGAGCTCAGAACAAGGGCTGGCCCAGAGTCACGTGCGCCACCACTGCTGTGGCAAAGAGCTCCAAGGAAGAGGAGGCCAACCCCTGGTGTTTATATCTTTGTCAGCGTCAGGGGTGAGTCACACACGCGACTTACCCACGTGACCTAAAATCATCACAAAGAGGTGGACTTAAACCCAAGTGGTCTAAGAGCCTCTGCTGTCCCAGGCATGTAAACTAGGCCTGTCCTGGAGTTAGCCTCACCTTGGGCCCCACCTTAGTTGCCAATCCACACCCACATAGGTTTTACACCTAGTAGTGGTTTGGGCCTGGGGCTTAGCACTTACTAAGATTCAATGAAATACACTGAATTACTCAACAAAAACAAAAGCCAAACACTTCAAGGGCACTTGTTGAACTAAGTGCTAAGGAGCCCATTTTGCTTACCAACACAAATGTCCATAATATTTTGACCCAAAGATACATTGCTAGGCATATATCTTAAAAGTCAAAAACAGAAAAGATTTCCATATATTTCAAAGTATTCATAGCATCATTTTTTTGTGTTGTCAATAAGCTGGAAACGAATTAATTACCATCAATTGAGAAATAGCTAAATATATTGTGATACATGAATTTAGTGGACTGTGATGGAATGATAAGGAATTATGAATATGAATAATTCAGAAAATCATGGAAGAATTGTAAACTGATATCAAATGAAACAAGCAAAATCAGAAAAAAAATGTTTACAAAATTAGCATAATATAAAAGCAAAAGCAATTTTTAAAATTGCACACTGTAACCATAATGACAAAGTTGGATCACAGAGCAGAGTTAAGAAAATGCACCTCCCTTTCTTCACTATTAATTATATGAGCTTTACTTCATGCAGGTTATGCATACCCTCCTTACCTCTGCCTCTTAGAATCCTTAGCTTCCTTAAAAGCTCAAGCGAAGAACTATCTCCTACCTGAGGCCCTTCCTGACACCCCCTTCTAAGTGCTAATGCCTCTCCCACATACCATTGTTAACTCATATTTATTTTATATTTTTTTATTTGTTTACATGGGTATATATTGGTTCCTCCCATAGATTGTATATTTCTTGAGGGCAGGGACTGTTTTATTTCTGTCCTTGCATCACCAGTGCCCAGAATAGTACTTGGTACATAGTAAATTCCTAATAAATGTTTATTGATTGAACAGAAGCAAAAACAGTAACTACATTATCATTTGAGTAAAATATAGACCAAGTGGACAGAAAGAGGAAATAAAGTAAGATTTTGGGAAATATCATAAGCCTAGCACAGAGGCCCGATAGAGTAGTGACAGGAAACTTCAAGTTTACACTTATATTCTGAGGCCTCCCTTTACCAAAAAGCAAAGATAAAGATTTCTCTATTTGCCTTAATGATGATTTCATTCTTCAAAAGGTAGAGGAAACAACTAAGTACAATTTTATATAGGATCTAATTCACACTCAAATAGCAGGACTGGCAGTGGGGAAGTGACCATCCTGTCTTAGGATTTGTCACAGGCGAGAGAGAAGTCTGGCATATTCTCTCATTCAACTTAGATTTCAGTAAATCTAATTTAAAAGGTTTCAGAAAAAAGGGGACAAAAATTCTGAAAGGGAAATCAGCCCAGGAAGGCTGAAAAACTCTAAAGAACCAAGTTTTGAAGACACAAAGGGGCATAATTTCAATGAGAACAAAAAGGAGGAGTTTAAAAAGAAAAGTGGTTGTGTAAAAAATTCTTAAAGCAAATTCATAAATACAGATTTTTAAGACATGCAGAAGATAGAATCAAGGTCAGGTAAGAAAGGATGAATACAAGCATATGGGGTAGTGTTTTAAGAATAAAAACAATATTAGAAGTCAAAATGAGCTGAAGCTGGAGAGGAAATCTGCAGCCACATAAAGGTTTCTTCAGTTAGTGTCATCAATATTGCAGAAAAGATATGGGTCAGTCAGTAAGCATTTAAGGACTTGCTTTGTGCTGGACACCTAGGTGACCCAGTGGATTGAGTGTCAGGCCTGGAGGCAAGAAGACTCCTTTTCCTAAGTTCAAATCTGGCCTCAGATGCTTACTAGCTGTGTGATCCTGGACAAGCCACTTAACCCTGTCTACCTCAGTTTCCTCATCTGTAAAATGAGCTGAAGAAGGAAATGGCAAACCACGTGAGTATCTTTGTCAAGAAAACCCCAAATGGAGTCACAAAGATTCAAATACGACTGAAAAACAAATGAATAACAACAACAGCAAATGTGCCAGGCACTGTGTTAAGGCTGGGGCTATTTTAAAAAAAGGGCAAAGACAGTCTTTGCTCTTAAAGAGTTCACACTCTAACAGGGGAGACATGTTCAGTTCTAGATGCTTCATTTTAGAAAGGAAACTAATAAACTGAGGAGTGGACAGAAGAAATTTAACCAGATGATAAATCCATTGAAATCAAGACACATGAGAATAAATGAAAGGAATTGAAGATGTTTAATCTAGGGAACAGATGATATAGGGGGTACATTATTTAGGTGTCTTTAAAAAATTTAAAGGCTGTCTTGAGATAGAAAGACCAGACTTAGTCTGCATGGTACCATAAAACAAATGTAGGAATAATTAGTTGAAGTTAGAAAGATGCAAATTAGGCATGATTTTAGGACAAGCTTCCTAACAATACGAGCTAAGTGAAATAGCAGCAGCAGCAATAACAACAAATAACATTTACATAGCATTTGCTATGTGCCAGGTGCTAAGCCAAGTGCTTCACAATT
>JAQQSZ010009479.1:7500-12764 GCA_028646595.1 Phalanger gymnotis
TTCTTTCAATTGTGATTTTTTTTATTATTTAATATATTTAGTTTTCAGCGTTGATTTCCACAAGAGTTTGAATTACAAATTTTCTCCCCATTTCTTCCCTTCCCCCCACTCCAAGATGGCATATATTCTGGTTGCCCTGTTCCCCAGTCAGCCCTCCCTTCTGTCACCCCACTACCCCCCATCCCCTTTTCCCTTTCTTTCTTGTAGGGCAAGATAAATTTCTATGCCCCATTGCCTGTGTATCTTATTTTCTAGTTGCATGCAAAAACTTTTTTGTTTTTGTTTTTGAACATCCATTTTTTAAAACTTTGAGTTCCAAATTCTCTCCCCTCTTCCTTTCCCATCCACCGTCCCTAAGAAGTCAAGCAATTCAACCTGGGCCACATGTGTATCATTATGTATAACCCTTCCACAACTCAATTGTGATTATTCTGAGAAGGGATACATAGGCTTTTCCAGAATGCCAAAGAGATCGATGACATACACACGAAAAAGATTAAGAACACTCGAATTAAAGGAATGGAGAGATTGTGACTGCTGTCATGATGCTTGAAATATTTAAGTGAAATTAATGAAAGACCACATCTTACTAGATTATGGTGTTTATATTAGCTGTCTGTTAGTGATAACACATGTGGTCACCTTTTGTTGTTGATGACAGAACTGTTTCACTGCAATTAGCAATATAAGGATTTGCAATATTATAATAAATGTTCATTAAATTTAATAGAATTCAATTTGCAAAGTGCTAATACTCTGCTGGAGAGGCAGAATGGTTCGGTGAAGAGAGAGTTGGCCTCTGACTCAGGGCAACCTGGGTACGTGTCCTGCCTCTGGCACATACTGACTGTTTGGCCCTGGTCAGGTATCTGAAGGAGCTCTCACTAGCCCAAAGCATCTCTCTAAAACTCTAAGTTACAGAACAGATGCTGGTCTTCTTTGGGAGCAAGAGTTGCCTTATGATCTTTCTTTACACTGATAAAATCACAGGCCTTGCCAAAAAAGTAAAATAAGATAAAATGATAATCCTCTGCGAAAAGGTAAGACCTTATATTTTAAAACATAAAGCCACTTTATTATTATCAAAGCCAATTGTTATAAAGTCACTATAGAAAATGATCTATTCATTGAAATCTAGGGAAAGTTGCCAGAGAATAATTGCCCCCAGGAAAGGAAACAGCCAGCTTTTTATTATTTCTCTTTCTGAATACACTAAATGGTTAAATATCTCTTTAAAAAGAATGATAAAATCAGCATATTTACTTTTATCAATTTCCTATTATTGAGCATCAACAGGTTGCTTTAATGGGTCAAGCATGGCTATAGTAATAAGTAATTATACAAATATGTAATTATACAAATATATAAATAAGCAAATATACAAATACAGATAAGCACTTATACCAATATAATGAATTATTATTTCCTTGTGAAAACTTTGGGGTTTTGCCCACCACAGCGCCCTGTCACTGTTATTACTTTCCAAAATACTACAATGCTAGAAAACACCCTAGAAAGTATCCCTGCGCCACATAAAATGTTCCCTTCCTCTCCTGAAAAAAAAAATTTTTGTACCTCTGTATGAAACTAATGGGACAGCTAGGTGGCACAGTAGGTAGTGTGCCAGGCCTGGAATCAGAAAGACTCATCTTTGTGAGTTAAAATCTGGACTCAGACAGGTACTAGCTTTGTGACCCTGAGCAAGTGATTTAACCTTGTTTGTCTCAGTTTCCTCATCTGTAAAATGAGCTGGAGAAGGAAACGACAAACCATTCCAATATCTTTGCCAAGAAAACTCTAAATGGGGTCGTGAAGAGTTGGACACAACTGAAAATTCAACAAATGAAACTAATTTATAATTCAATTAAATAAGTGAACGGATATTCACTAATTCAACTCAACAAGCATGTCCAAGCAAGTACCATATGCAAGGTACCATGCTAGCTGATGGGGACATGAAGACAAAGCCATAAAACAGACTGTATCCTCAAGAAGCTGACATTCAACCAAGGAATATAAGTTGTAACCATATAAGTAAATCCAAGATAATGTGAAAAAGGGGAGAACAGTCTAATAATAACCAGAAGGGTCAGAAAAGGAAGCAGAATCTGGGGGTTCTAAGAAGAAGAGGGGAAGAAGAAGTCCATTCTAGGTAGAGAAGAAAGGCCAAGAAGGGATAGATAAAAAAAATCAAGTTTAGGGAAGAGCAAGTAAACTAATTTGGCTAGAATGCAAAGTTTATAGAGAGAAAGAATATGAGACAAGTCTGAAAATTCAGGATGGATCTAAAATGTGGAAAGATTTTATCAAAGAGAAATTTGCATATCAGCGAGGTGGCACAGTGGATAGAACAGCAGGCTTGGAGTCAGGAAGACTTGAATTCAGATCAGGCCTTAGATACATACTAGCTGAATGGGCAAGTCACTTAACTTTTGGTTGTCTCAGTTTCCTCATCTGTAATAATGGGGATAATAACAGCACCTGCCTCCCAGGATTGTTGTAAGACTCAAATAAGATAATTGTAAAGCAGTTAGCACAGTTCATGGCACATCATCGTTAGTTATTATTATTATTATTACAGTATTCATGAGGCAACAGAGAGTTGAGGTCTCATGAGCAAGGGAGTAACATTCAGAGCTGTATTATTTTGGTGGCAGGGTAGAGGTTGAATTAGACATAGGAGAGACTGATTATAGGAGACCAATTAGTAGTTTATTGCAATAGTTCAGGCAAGAGAGAATTTGAGTCTAAACTAGGGTGATAATCATGTGAATGAGAGAAAGGACACCTAGAAGAGAGGTCATAGATATAGAATGAATAGGGCTTGGTACTTGATTGGATTTCAAATCAAGAGAGGGTACAGAATCTGATTGATTATCCCCAGAATACTGAGACTGTCGCCAACTTTACAAACATAATGTTTACAATCTTACAGAAAAAAAAACTATTTAAATCATGGGATTGTAAAGCTGGAAGAGATCTTGGAAATTATGAGTTCAATTCCCTCATTTAACACATGAGGAAATTGAAGCTGAGGGATATTAAATAATTTGCCCAGGATTCTGCAACAAATAAATAAAGGTGGGTGGATGGTGGATGGTGGATGGATCACTGAAAATACAAACATTAGTTCCAAGAATATATATAAATTCAGGGTAGCTAGATGGAGCAGTGGATAGAGCACTGGCCCTGGAGTCAGGAGGAATTCAAATCTAGCCTCAGATACTTGACACTTACTAGATGTGTGACCCTGTGCAAGTCACTTAACTTTGATTACTTCACCAAAAGAAAAATAAAAGATTGTATATAAATTCTCAAATTTACTTTTGTTCCATTTAAAAGGACTCTTCTAACCAAACTCACTCCCCCAAACTACCAGTACCACCAAGTGCCCTGTGTTAGCTCTCTGCTCTTATTCAATGCACTGAAGGACAGGAGAGAGAAAGAAATGCTTTTTGCCATCTTGAACACCTTTGTTCTCTCTTTTTTTCTCTCCCTTTTACTTTCCCTTGCTCAGTCCATTCTCCAGCTTCATCTGAAGTTTAGCTCTTATTCATCAGAGTACTTATTACCACCAGTAGGCTTTCTCCATTTGCCACTATCTGCAGTTCAGAAGGTTAGACCCCTTCCAGCACATGGTACCTGTCACTGTCCAGGGACCGGCACCCTAACACTAACACAAGTCTCTGAAGGCATGCATTTTTCCAACTAAAATAAAACTCAAAACATTGTTATTCTTAAGTTTTACTTTATACATGATCCCTGTAACCCAAATTGTACATGAGGCTCCTTGCAGCATTATGGGAAACTTCTTTCTTCTTGTGCCATTCAATAGAACCTTGGTGAGGTACTATTTTTAAGTACTACATTTCTTATGGAGCTACTTAGTGATGAAATAAATTTACAGAAATTGTACTTTTATTTATTAAAAATTGATAAAATATAAGTATGAAGTGCAATTATAAAATTTCATTAGTTAATTTATTCATTTTGGTTTTCAACATTCACTTCCATAAGTTTTAAATTTTCTCTCTCTCCTTCCCTTCTCCCTCCCCAAGATGGCCTGCAATCTGATATAGCCTCTACATATACATTCCTATTAAACATATTTTCACATTAGTCATGTTGTATAGAAGACTTACAATGAATGACAAAAACCAGGAGAAAGAAAAGGCAAACAAAAAAACAAAATAGTCTGTACTCTGCATTCAGACTCCATAGTTCTTTCTCTGGATGTGGATGGAATTTTCCATCATGAGTTCTTTGGAATTGTTTTAGGTCCTTGCATTGCTGAGAAGGGATAAGTCTGTCAAAATCATTCATCGCACATTGTGGGTATTACTGTGTACAATGTTCTCCTGGATCTATTCACTTCACTCAACGGTAGTTCATATAACTCTTTCCAGGTTTTTCTGAAGTCTGCCTGTGCATCATTTCTTATAGCACAATAACATTCCATTACATTCATATACCACAACTTGTTCAGTCATTCCACAGTTGATGGGCAGCCCCTCAGTTTCCAATTGTTGGCCACCACAAACAGAGCTGCTATAAATATTTTTGTACATGTGGGTCCTTTTCCCATTTTTACGATCTCTTTAGGAGATAGTCCTAAAAGTGGCATTTCTGGGTCAGAGGGATACACATTTTGATAGCCCTTTGGATATAGTTCCAAATTGCTCTCCAGAATGCTTGGATCAGCTCACAGCTCCACCAGCAATGAATTAGTGTTCCAACTTTCCCACATCTTCTCCAATATTTATCATTTTCCTTTTTTGTCATGTCAACCAATCTGATAGGTGTAATATGATACCTCAGAATTGTTTTGATTTGCATCCCTCTAATCAATAGTGATTTAGAGCATTTTTTCATATGACTATAGATAGCTTTAATTTCTTCCTCTGAAACCTACCTGTTCATATCCTTTGACCATTTATCACTTGGGGAATGACTTGTATTCTTTTTTTTTTAATTATCATTTATTTATTTAATATTTTTAGTTTTCAGCATTGATTTCCACAAGAGTTTGAATTACAAATTTTCTCCCCATTTCTACTCTCCCCCCACTCCAAGATGGCATATATTCTGATTGCCCTGTTCCCCAATCAGCCCTCCCTTCTGTCACCCACTACCCCCATCCCCTTTTCCCTTACTTTCTTATAGGGCAAGATAGATTTCTATGCCCCATTGCCTGTATATCTTATTTTCTAGTTGCATGCAAAAACTTTTTTTTTGAACATGTGCTTTTAAAACTTGGAGTTCCA
>JAQQSZ010009480.1:0-12764 GCA_028646595.1 Phalanger gymnotis
GAGTCCTGCTTCCCTCTGCCCCTTTGTGGGTTCTGTAGTTCTAGAATTGGTTCAGAGCCATTTTTTCATAGGTTTTTGGAGGGACTTGGTGGGGAGCTCATGCCAGTTACTGCTTTCCAGTCGCCATCTTGGCTCCGCCCCAGGGGACCAATTAGAGATGATATTATGTTTACAAGGAAGGATAATGGTGCATGGTGGGGCCATAGATAGGAAATAAGAAAGTCAGAAGAACTACTGTATTTTTGGTGAGGGGAAGATAAGTTCTTTCCAGTGCTTGGCACAGTGCCTGGACATAGTAGTAGGCACTAATAAATGTTTGACTGACTGTTTTGAATGAATGCATACTTTCTCCAGACTTCCCTTTTTCTGTTGAGGGCACCTTCATCTTTCAACTTAAATAGTTTTACCACTTTGGAGTCATCCGTGATTTTTCCTTCTCCTTCAACCTCTGTATCCAATTAGTTGCCGAGTCTTGCTGGTCCTGATTCTACAACATTTTATGAATCTGCCCTCTTCTTTATATTCACACTCTCCTCTAGTTCAGACCTCATCCCCTCTTACCTTGACATATTACAAGAGCCTGCTAATTGGACTCTGTCTTTCCAGGCTTTTACTTCTTGAATCCATCCTCCATAACAACTTGTAATTAATATTCCTAAAGCACAGATCTGACTGTGTCACCACCCTATTTAACAATCTTCAATGCTTCACTTTCCCCCCAGGATTGAGTTTAGACTCTTTAGCCTTGTGGTCAAAGCCCTGCACAATATGGCCATAGTCTTATTTTATATGACACCCCTTATACACTATTTCAATCAAACCATCCTTCTAGCTGTGCCTATTACATGATATTCCATCTCCTGTCTCCACATTTTTGTACAGATTGACCTTCCTCAACTCTGCCTCAGAGAATCCTTCTTTCTTCAGAGTACTGGTAAAGTACCATCTTGTTTTTTTGATGCTTTTTCTGATCCCACCAATTCTTAGAATTCTCTCCTTGAAATTAATGTGAGTTATTTTGTATATGCTTTATGTTAACTTGTCTGTTGTTCTTCTTTGTCTTTTGTTTTTTTTCAGATAGGACCAATGACACCACTGGGTAATGTCTTGACCTGATTTATGCATGAATTGGATTTAAATGAGGCAGAATTACACAGAGTTGTCAGCTTCAGTCTCTCTTCCAGAGCCTTTGAAGTCTAGTGACAAAACAAAAGTCAGGATGACTGGTAAGAGCCCAGGATTCAGTGGATGACTTTGGCATCTTTGGTATTTGACCCGAGCTCTAAGCACTCCACGGCACCTGCTTCAGCTGCCTTCATGGCCATTGGAACAAATTGTTCCCATCTGCCCTTTCGACCAGGAAAAATCTTTACATACTCACCAATGAGTTTGAGGCCTGTTGATTACCTTCAACCTGGTTTAGCCTATCTGCTGAGAAAGTTTTACTAGGGTGAGGCGACTATGCATGTTACAGCTTCTTGGAGCCACAGGTGAGTGACAGGTGGATACCAAAGGTGGATTAACAGCCTAGAAAAGGGCTTGGCAATTGATTATATCAATACCTCTCATGCCCCATTAACTTATCTAAATACATGATATATCCCTCCAATAAAATGTGGGGTCTCTGAGGGAAGGGACTATTGCTTTTGTCTTTGTATCAACAGTGCCTAGAACAACATCTCGAATGAATTGAATTTACATAAGGGGTCTTGATTGGACTTGTTGGAAGGGATGAGCTTGCTAAGGAAGGTAATGTAGAGAGAGAAGAGGATTGACAACAGGATGTTGGAGAATATCAATGTTAAGGGGTATGGAAGAAAAATAGCAATGGAGTCACTAGATAGGGTGAGAGGAGAACCAGGAGAATATGGTGTTCTAGAATCTAAGGGATAAGAGAATATCAAAGGGAGAGGAAGAGGAGATCAAGTGTCAGATGGTACAGAGGAGTCAAAGATGATGAGGAATGAGAAAAGGCCACTGGAATTGGTGATAAGGAGATCTTTGGTGACCTTTGAGAGAGTAGTTTCCATGGAGTAATGGAGAGATATGGATGATGGGTCTAGTGTTGATGGATAGTTTACAAACTATGTCAAATATCTTGTAACTAGACTCTAGTCAGCTGTACTATGGTGAAAAGGAGACCAAATGTGGATGTGTAGAATGTATTTCCATCTCATCATGAAGATATGTTTTTTTTGCCTCATTCCTTCCTTCTTGGGTGGTATTGGAAACCAAGGCCAGAATTAAGTTTCATCATTGCTCAATTTTAGTATCAAGTTATATTCTTTCTTTCTTTTAAATCAGTGCATACATGTTCCCACATGCTTCCTGTTTGATAATACTTGATAAATATTCATTGTAGTTGAGTTTTGTTAGATCTTTCCCCCAACATATATTTATTTGAGGGTTAGTACTTCTGAATTCTGAAGAATTACAAAGATTGACTATTATTTTCCAGACTTTAGAAAACATTATCTGCTATGTTTAGTGAGACACTGTCAGCGTCTGGCTCATTGAAAAATAGACACCAAAACTTGACCTTAATTTCAGGTGCTAAGGTACTTTTTCTGATTACGGATTATATTTTACATAAAACATTGTTTGACATTGTATTGGCATTTGCATGGAACTTTACAAATGTCTTCTCAGTATCCTATTTTTCATTTAGCACAGTACATGGGAAATATTAAGTAATTCATATATGTTCTTCCTTCCTTGCTTCCTTCCTCCTTCCCTCCTTATTTCCTTCCTTCTTTCCCTTCCTTCCTTCCTTCCTTCTTTTCCTTCCTTCCTTCCTTCTTCCTTCCTTCCTTCCTTTCCCATATAGCACTTACTACACAGGCAGTGTACTAAGCACTTTACAATTATTATCTCATTTGATCCTCATAACAATCCTGGGAGACAGGAGTTATTATTATCCCTATTCTTCAGAGGAGGAAACTGAGTCAAACAGAGGTTAAGTGACTTCTAGAGGGTCACCCAGCTAGTAAGTGGCTGAGGTTGGATTTGAACTCAGGTCTTCTGGACTCCAAGTTCAGTGCTCTACATTCTATGCCACCTGCCTGTCAAATCTTACCAGATTTGGCCTAATTTTCTAGTCTATCAAGCTCTTTGTAGAACCTGACTCAGAATGAAAAAATTTTTATTAAGCACTTATTTATTAAACACCAATATGTTTGCTATCCCTTTAAGCTTTGCTGTCATTTGCAAGTTTCATCATGTCCCTTGTCTATACTTATGCATACCTTAACGAAGCATTCACTTTTCTGGCTGTCGTATCACATTGTTGACTTAGATTGAACTTATAGTCACCATAACCCCCAGCTTTGTGTGTGTGTGTTGTTGTTTTTTTAATCAGAGAGCTGTTATATAGCATGCTTTGCTCAGCTCGGACTTGTAAAGTAGCCTCTTTAAAGTCCAAGTGTAGAACTCTACATCTGTCCTTATGAAGTCTTAGTTTCTTAGATTCAACCCATTTAATCTAACCTGCATAAGCCTCTTAGAATCAGAGGACTCCAGAATCTCTACTTCCACGTCCATCCTACAACTCCCATCTTGTATTTCCAACTGCTTGCTAAATGTCTCCACCCACATGGCCCACTAACAACTGAAACTCTCTTAAAGTAGATTCATCTTTCCCCTCTAAACTTGCTTTACCTCCAGACTTCTCCCTTTCTGTTAATGGTACCACCATACTCCCAAACACCCAGGCCTGTCATCTGAGGGTCATCTTTGCCTCTTGGATCTCTCTTTAATCAGTTGTCAAACCTGGTGATTTGGGATCATAGATCAGGATCTTAGGACAGGTCTTAGGAGTTAGATGGATTTAGAGCTGGAAGAGACCTTGGAGATCATTGAGTCCAACACTCTCCTTTGACAGAGGAAGAAACTAAGTGACTTTCCTGGGGTTACACAGCTAGTTAAATGTCCTTTTGACTATAGATCCTGTGCTCTATCCACTGTTTCTCACAATAATTACCCTGAGGTGCTGCAAAATCCTGAAGACCCATAGAAACATGTTAAGAGTAGTTCACTGTATTCTAATTCATTAAAACTAGTAATCCAGATATGATATATTTAGAAATTCTCAATTAAGTAGAATATTCAATTAACCACAATATGATTTCCTTGGGAACGTCAGATAACAAGGAGTTTTGCCATGTATGTAGCTGCAGAGACAAAGCTAAAAGTATTCAACTGTATTGGGAAATCTGAGATGGAATCTTTCTTCCATAATGTCATAAGCTTAATAAGATGGATTTCTACTTCAGAATTTTGCTGAGGCAATTAAAATAATGTCATCTTTTTTTGCTTTTGCATATCAAAATAGTTTTAGTCTAACCAGATATTTTCAGTTTTGTTCCTTCACATGTTTTCACATTTTAAAAATGGACTATAAAAGCTTGCAGTTGAAAACTTCACATTCTAAATTATTACAACAAAAAGAGTTTTTATAAAATTTCAAGTTCTTAAAATACAAAATTCTTGAAAAACTGATTTTTCTACTTTTTCTTTCAAATTATTTTTATCTCATCTGAAACAATAAATCACAGTGTTACTTAAACTGACCCCAACCCAGATGAGCTATTCTAGATACATACAATTTTGACATTGTTTTGGAGGTAAATCTGGTTTTTCCTGGCCATCCTTAGGCCTTATTTTTTACTTATCTACAACATAAATGAGTATATATAGGTAAATATATATACATATCTATATCTATATCTATATCTATGTATACTTTCTGCTCATCTTATAGACTATCTCTTTTTCAAACAAGTGAGACATAATAGGGATGGCCTTACTAAATAAGAGTTATACAAGTTATTTTTGAAGGGCGGATGGTGAGTCATCATCTCCATAAGGCAGACCATTCTGTGCAGAAGGCCAGCAAAGTTGGCCTTCCCTTCTGTTCTGAAGTCTGAAACTTTGGCATTGAAGACATCGAGGAAGATCTTTTTTTCTCTCTCACTAAAAATAGTGCTCTGAGAGTACAACAGACTTGTTACATGGATTATATGTGTAATGTCTTCCTTGCCTGAGCTCCAGCTCTTTGGCTTTTTAGATTATAAACTCACTTGGATGAGACACAGTGTCCAATCTGTGAAATGGTTGTCAGTAAACACTCATCATTCATGTCCTTCTTCTCCATTATACAGTGTCCTTGGCAAAGGTCATATTTTTATAAAATGAAGTAAAAAAGACAAGTCAGATTTTAGAGTGGGCATCATTGGTACTCAGTACTTCGAAGGATTGTACAGAACCAGTGATGGTGGGAAAATGGGAGGAAATGCTGCTTTGTTGGCATGAAGACAGGTAACATTTGGTATGTTAAAAAAATCCATTTCTCTTTTTAGTATAGTTCAAAAACAAAGTGCAAATTCTTCCAATTTTTATAAAAATGTGATAAAGCATTTGGTCCCAGGTCATCAGACAATGTCATGTCTCCTATGTGTATTCAAAGAATTCTTGGTTGACTGAATTATCTTTATGCCCATGAGGAGAAAATATTGGATTTGAGTTCTTATGAGGTCTCATATCATTTAAATCTGTGGGAGTTCTTACCAAATGAGTATATCCTAAATCAAATCACTGTATCATGTGACCAAGAACCTATATCATAGACAAATAGACTTTTTGGAAAGGTAAGATGAGGGGCTGTCTCTGACTATCAGTCATCTGGATTTTTGTGTCTGGATTCTTGAAGCAGCTTTAACTAACAGCAGAGTGCTTGCCAAGCTCACTATACACTCTTTAGAAATTACCAAGTGTGGCAAATGGCATCCAAGGAGTTTGTATTCTGCCAGGATGCAAAATAAAGACCAAAATCGTTCGGCATGGAAGGAGCTGCCAAATAAGAGATCCAGAAAATGGTCTCTTTGCTCATGGTAACCCAGTTAGTAAATGTCAGAGGCAGGATCTGAACCCAATACTTCTAACTCTAAGCCCAATACTCAATTCGCTATAGTAGATTATCTTTCCCCAAGTTCATGCAAGTCTTCCTATGTAGCTCTGAATTCCTAACATTCATAATTTCTTATTGTATAATACAATACTCTGAAATATTTACATGGCACCATTTTTTCAGCCATTCCCTAGTCAAGAAGTACTCTCTTTGTTTCCACAACTTGGCTCCCCTAAAAGTGCTGCTATGAATATTTTCCTATGTATGAGACCTTTTCTTTCTGTTGTTGACTTCCTCAGTGATACAAAATAATTTAAAAAAATATTTTATTGGTTCATATTCATGAAGAGACAGTGTTGCCTAATGAATAGACAGCTGGCCTCAGACCCAGGGGGGACTGGATTCAAGTCCTACTTCTGACATATCCTGGGCAAGTCGCTTAGACTCTAAGTGCTCTAGTCCAGTGGCATAACACTCAAAAAAGAAAGGAGGGGCACTAAACAGTCCATAAGGATCCCTGGCAGGCTATATACTGACTTAGAAAATCAATATTAACATTAACTATGCTTATTGTATTTTTATATATTTTTTTTTGGAGTGGGGAAAGCAGGGTAATTGGGGTTAAGTGACTTGCCCAAGGTCACACAGCTAGAAAGTATGTCAAGTGCCTGAGGCTGGATTTGAACTCAGGTCCTTCTGACTCCAGGGCCAGTGCTCTACTCACTGCACCACCTAGCTGCCTCTTATGTAGTTAAATATTTTTCAATTATATTTAAATCAGGTTGGGGCTGCATGGGACCAGCAGGCCCCCCATCTCTGCTCTAAGCAGTTTTCTAAGCCTATGGTTTATAGTTGTTGTAGGGTAGTGTCTGACTCCTTGCGATCCCATTTGTTTTTTTTGTTTTCTTTTGGTAAAAATGGTGGAATGACTTTCTGTTTCCTTCTCCAGCTCATTTTACAGATGAGGAAACCTAGGCAAACAGGGTTAAGTGACTTGTTCAAAGCCAGATTTGAACTCACGAAGATAAGGCTTCCTCATTCCAGGCCTAGCACTCTATCAGCTACACCACCTAGCTGCCCATTAGGTTACAGAGAGTGGTCGACTTGTGGTCAGGAAGTTCTTCACTGGAAGCTCATTATAACAATGAAATAATAGGTCTGATTCCTAACCCTATGCTGTGGACATCTTTTTTTTTTTACATCAGACTTCTTTCTGGATAAGACTCTTCTTCTTTCCCCATCAGAACTAAACCCTCCCCTACAACAAAGAAAAACATTTAGGCAAAAACAGCTAATAAAATGATTGTATCTGACAGTGTATATGGCAGTCTGCCCTCTAGGTTAGGTGGAAAAGTGGATAGAACCTGGAATTAACAGAAGCTGAATTCAAATTCAGCCTCAGACAGTTCCTAGTTATGTAACTCTGGGCAAGTCACTTAATCTCTGTCTGTCTCAGTTTCCTGAATTGTAAAAATGGGGATAATAATAGCACCAACTTCCCAGGGTTGTTGTGAAGGTCAAATGAGATACATTTATAAAGTGTTCAGCACAGTGCCTGGCACATAGTAGATGCTTAATACTTCCTCCCTTCCTTCCCTCCTTCCTTCCTTCTCTCCTTCCCTCACTCCCTTTCTCCCTCCCTTCCTTCCTCCCTTCCTTCCTTTCTTCCTCCCTTCCTTCCTCCGTTTCTCCCTCCCTTCCCTCCTCCTTCCCTTCCTCCTTCCCTTCCTCCTTCCCTTCCTCCTTCCCTTCCTTTCCTCCCTCCCTTCCTCCTTCCCTCCCTTCCTCTTTCCCTTCCTTCCTTCCTTCCTGTCTTCTCTGCTAAGGAGAAATGCAATTTCTTTATTATTCCTTAGTTCTTTGGAACCAAGGTTGGTTAATACAATCACCCAGAGTTGGGCCTCCCTTTAGGGTTCTTTTCATTTATAATATTGTAGTTATTGGTTTTTTGTTTTCATCGTTCTTCTGGTTATATTTACTTGATTCTGCATCAGTTCGTCTAAATCTCCCCATGTTTCTCTGAATTCCTCATATCGCTATTTCTCATCACAAAGATTGTCAGAGGGGTCTGAGACATAAAAGAGATTAAGAACCTCTGTGTCTAACCCTTTTGTAGGCCAGAAGACCACATTAATTAATTCATGTTGTTCTTTCTCTATTTTTCACTCTTAAGTATTCTACAGCAAGTGTGGGAGGAAAGGAGAAGAATCATTGGAAAGACTCAAATTGAAATGCTACATGGAAATGGGGAGGAAGAAATCAATCTCTTCTTCCAGTTCCTTTTTCAATCCTGAGTAGCCCTGGGATGATGATACATTTATTTGAGGGAGGGGTGAAAGACTGATCCCCAACCACTTGTCCTGATGGAGAAGCCACTAGTAAAACTGAAAAGGGCAAGTTAAGTCAATAAGCCTTTATTAAAATTTACTTCCTGCCTGTCATTGTGCTAATAAAGAAAGGCAGGAGCTTATATTCTAACAGAGAAGGCAATACATAAAAGGAAACTGTCAACCTAGCTGTAAAGGTGAGGGACTACTAAGGCCATCCTGGAGAAGTCTGGACCAGTGTGCTGAAAAATTAAGAGATGGCTGGCCTGCGTGCCCTTCTGCAATGGAGATTCTGGGAGGAACCCTCCATTCAGAGGACACAGTTATAAAATCCCTGTAAGATATGCTCTCCTACCTTTCTCTTTATGTTGAATGCGATTTACCTGCCAGAGAGGTGATGGACTTAAAATGCAGAGAGACATTTTCATACATGGCCAATGTGGGAATTTGTTTTCCAGCACTACACAGCAATGTATGGAGGAATTTATTTTTCATTAAAAAAAAAAAACAACAAATTACTCAATAGAGGAGTAGTGGGAGGGACAGATTAATAAAAATTCTTGTTAATTAAAATGAAAATAAGGAGCTATTAAACTGAACAGCTGAATGTAAATTTTATTTCTTCCATACCCAGCTAAGGTATTGATCAAGATTAAGGTGGGAACCAGGACTTCTGTTCAAATAGAAGAAATTCAAAATAGGTGGAGACTAAGCAGGCAGGAAAACTGAGATTTAGAGGGAAAATTATCTTGAAGAGATTTCACAGTTAATGTGTCAACATGGTAGGAGGCTTGTCTAGCAAGGGAAGCTTGTTTCTCATTACTTCTACCAGTTCAATCAGCATGAATAGATAGCTGCAGTTATAATGAAGAGGTGATTGCAGAATTACATTCAGCTCTAGAAGATGTTCACACTATGTTCACATTACATCTACTGGAACTGAGGAAAACTGTGAGAATGGCAAATCCATGGCTCTGTCTCATGATCATTCCTAGGCATGAGATGGTTCATTGAGTGGAATGGCAGCTGAAATACCCCACACTTTGAAAAATCTCTTTCCTTCTTTGTTTCCCCTCCTCTCCCTTATTCCTCCCCTTCCTACTTCCTTTTCTCACTCTTCATAAACCACAACCTACGTGCATTATAGCCCTGTGTCCTTTCCCAGGCCATCCACCGCTACTCTGTCTTTACTCTCTTCCCTTTGAATCATTGACCTAATACTTAAAGGCATCTGTCTTTGAGTCCCCGGTCCTTTTGTCTTACTTCAGCTGATCCTTTTCCAGATTCCAGCCCTGGATTACTACTACCATTCGTCTTCTCTACTCCTATTTGGATGCTACTGAAAGCTGATTCAAGAAGTCACAAAATGGCACTCCCTGGGTACACAATAAATTTCTGTCATGTAATCTCAGCCAGGATCTCATGACTGTGCCCCAATCTTTATGGTTTCCTTGATGGACTCTCTATCCCACTTCTCACAGCATATATCACAAACCTCTTCTCTCCTCAGATCACCTGCACCGCTTTTTCCCTAGGCACTCTCAGGGGAAGACCTTCCCTCATGCTTCATTGAGGAAAGTGAAACAATCCAAAATGAGCTTCCTTTTCTCCCTACTTTTATAGTTCAAATCACCTGGACATTTCCTGCTTTCTTCTCATTTGTCTCAGGCTAGGAAGAAGTGGCCCATTTTCTTGCCATTGCCAAGTTTTCTATTTACTCATTCTATTATCATCCATGTCTTACCCAATATATATGGCTGTTGCTCAGGGGCTTCTCTCCTTCCTCTTCCTCTTTCCTTTCCCTCCTCCTCTCCCCTCCCTCCACTCTCCCCCCCATCTTTTTCCTTCTTCTTCCTCTTTCCCTCTCCCTTTTCCCTCCACTTCTCCTTCTCTTGCCCCTTCAACTCATCAGTTCCCATAGGTTTAATTATCATTTCTATGCATATGACTCACATCTATTTATGTTATGCACTCCAGGCATGTATCACCTGTTGTCTCTATGACATCTTCAAATGGACATCAAATAGGCATCTCAAATTCACCACGTGCAAAACAGAATTCATTATGTCTGCCACCCTCCCCCAACCCACCTTTTTTTCTGAACTTCCCTATTTCTGTTGAGGGCACTCAGTCACACAGGTCCACAACCTTGGAATTATCTTTAACTCATAACTTTCCCTCCTCCACCATATCTAATTAGTTGTGAAGTCTCATTGGCTCCATATCTATAACATCTCTTACATCCACACCATTCTTGTCGTTCACGTGGCCACCACCCATAGTTCAGGTTTTCAGCCCTTCTCACCTGGAGGATTTCAACAGAATCCTATTTGGTCTCCCTGTCTCTGATCTCTCCTCTCTCCAGTCTTACATGCAGCTGCCAAATCGATGTTCCTAAAACACTATCTGAGCATGTAGCAACTCTGCTCAAGAAGCTACAAACACTCCTTCTTTCCTTTAGGATAAAATTCAAACACCTCCATTTAGGGTTTAAAGCCTTTCCCAGTCTGGCTCCAGGCTTATTGCTTGTCATTGTCCTCCAACTCAGTTACCTTCTAGCCAAACTGGCATATTCACTATCCCTTGTTCATGACATTCTGCCTACCATTTCCTGGCCATTCCATGAGCAGTTTTCTATGTCTGGAATGAATATCCCCTTCACCTCTGCCTTGTACATTCCCTAGCTTCTGAAGCCTACCCTGATCCCCCATCTAGAGCCCTCCTCTTTAAAAATACAAAGTGGAGAGAAGAGTGACATTGTGAATACAAAACTAGTCCTGAAGCCAGGGAAACCGGTTTGAGGTCATCCTCTGACACATACTGATTTTTTTTTTATCACTTTCATTTCCAAATATATCACTCCCTGCGTTTCTCCCCAGAGTCATCTCTTATAACAAAGAATAAAAAAAGAGGGGGAGAAAGGAGAGAGAGATTGGGAGAGAGAGAGGGAATATACACACATATATGTATGTATGTGTATATGTACATATATGTGTATATATATGTGTATATATGCATATATATATTTATGGAGAGAGAGAGAGGGAGAGAGAGAGAGAGCAGTTCAGAAAAACCAATCAATATAAGACTTCATTCCCCTGTAGGGTCCTCTCCTTACTCTCCAGGCTTTCTCTACCCTGCCACATAGCCTTCTCACACTGGAAGTACTCTCTTCCCTTGCTGCCCCTTCTGCTGTTCCTCCTATTTTAAGGAAAGTGCCCTGGCCAGTCACCTCTTCATTCTTCCCAGGGCTTCACCTCCCTGCTTTTCAGCTTTCTTTTATGGGTTGTCTTCCTCCATTAGATTGTCCTCCTTGAGGGCAGGGACTATCTTTCCTTCAGCTTCTTTTTAGCATTCCCAGCACTTAGCACAATGCTTGGCACATAATAAGCCTTTAATCAACCAACCTTTCTTCTCCCCGCTTCCCACTTAATGTATTTTATTCTTTCCAATTACATATATAGTTTTCAACATTTATAAGATTTTGAGTTTCAAATTTTTTCTCCCTCCCTTCCTTCCCCCCTCCCCAAGATGGCAAGCAATCTGATATAGGTTATACCCGCACAATCATATTAAACATATTTCCACTTTAGTCATATCAACTAACCTTTCAATAAACATTTATTAAGCACCTACTTTGTGCCAGGCACAGAGCTAAGCTCTGGAAGTACAAAAAGAGGCAAAAGACAGTATTTGCTCTCAAGGAGCTTCCATGTTTATTGACTTGTTGACTAACATATCAACTAAATCTGACAGTCTGTATCCATAGTCCTTCAACTCTGCAATGAAGGTTTTTTTCTTAAAATGAAATGAAGAATTAATCAAGTTCTCCCAACCATGTTAACTGGCAGCAAATTCCTCCCTAAACAAATACTTCTGTTGTAAATTAGCATCCACAGTAGGAAAGGAAAAGGAAACACACACACACACACACACAAACACACAGTATTTGTTAATGATATCTAATGAGGGAATATTCTGTACAACCAACCAACACTTCAGGAGGAATGGAGGTGGGAGATGCTGTGCAAATGTCCGAGGTAACATGCAGGGCAATTCATGCGTATGTATATGGAAGATGTTCACTCCAGCTGTCCCTCTTTGTACAAGAAAAGGTATGTTAAGGATTCCCCACCCCCACCCCAGCTTCCTAGAGATGCTGGGTCAATAAATGATAGGAAAACAAGATGTTATCTGTTACCTCCACTCCCACATCTATGATTTGGAATCTTTGAGCGTTGTAATTGGTTGAGCTACACAGGAAGGAGAAAGGGAAGGGGGAAAGGAGTCCTTGCCTGACTCTGGGCCTTTTCTCTTAGAGATAGGAGTCTACTCTTCATGGCCTTGGCTGGACCCCAAGAAACTCTTGTTTCAACAATCCAGCTAGCAGCTGTTGTGGGGGTGTAAGACCAACTCAAGCCCAACAAACAAGAACACTACCAGCACGCTGCAAAAGCACAGGTTCTTTTGATCTGCTTAACTAAGGAAAGCTACGTGAAGGGGTTGACAAGCTTACTTTAATTCAGCATACA
>JAQQSZ010009481.1:0-12763 GCA_028646595.1 Phalanger gymnotis
GGAAATGGGGAGAAAAATCTGTAATTCAAACGCATGTGAAAATTAATGCTGAAAACTAAAGATGTTAATAAAAAAAAATTAAAAAAAAAGAAATGAGGAATAATTTCAGGTCACAAATTAAGTGGCCTCAAAAAAGTTATATGAGCAGACCTATTTCCTTTCAGTAATAGAGTCTAAGGACATGGAATATGGCATATTGATTTAGACATTTTTGAGGTATCAGTTTAGAAGACTCTCACCCCTTTTTATTTTTCATTAAATAAATGTTAAATCATGCTAAAATGTAATTTTTGTTAAAAGGTGATTTTCTGGGAGATGGTGAGAAAAAGGATACATTGGGAATTGTGTGACGTAAAATAAAAAGATATCAACAAAATTTACCTAAAAGCAAATGGGTATAATTAAAGAAAGATTAAAAATAAACTAGAGGAGAGGGGTAAAGCAAACTAGTCACTTGACTGGGTGAGGATAGAAAGGGACAAAACATGGGAGGGATGATAACTAAATGAAGAGAGCATGAGAAATTAATAGTTAAAGTGATTTCAAGGAACTTGGGATAAAGTATGCAAATATGAGTGGGTAAGAGAGAAAACCTGTGTGAATAGTATAAACAAAACCAACAATGAAGAAAAAGTGTCCTTAAAAAAGCAGAGGACCAACAAAAAGGGCAATAGTGAAGAAAAGGTATCTTACAATCACAAGTATCAATGGTTAATGGATTTAAAATCCAATAAAAGGGAAAAGTGACAAAATTGAAAAAAAAAATGAAAGAAGCTAATCGTTCATTACATAAGAGAAACACAACTAGGAAGTAATTATGCATTCCAAATGAAAATGAGGGTAGAACAAAATTTGTATGATTAGATGAACACAAAAGAATAAAAGTTGCAAAAAAGATTTCAGAAAAAGCAAATAAAAAAATTTATAGTATGAAGAGAGATAATCATGGAGATTAAACTTTACTTATATGATAGCTTAAGTTATCATTGACAAATGAATCATAACATTATTAATCTTATACACCAAATGGCATATCATTTAAATTTTTAGAAGAAAAGTGAATTGCAAAAAGGCAGAGATAAAATAAAAATTGCAGAAGATTTAATGACCCCAAAGAACTGGACAAATGTAACATAAAAGAAAAATATAAAATTGAATAAACTGTTGAAAAGCTTAATAGGGGAAAGATTTATGGTGCTTTGTTAATTATAATACTGAAGAATGTACATGTTTCTCAGGATTATACAGTACTTTTAGTAAACAAAAACAGACCATATGACAGAAAAATTATAAATTTTTATAATTTAAATTTTTTTTTATTTTTAAAGGCAGAAATACTGAATAGATCTTTATAGACTCTAATCAATAAACATTATATCTAATATAGGGAATACAAATGAAAGCTACAGCTCTAAATGGACACTTAATAATGACATCCAAAATAGATCAAAGAAAAAAATCATAGAAATAGTTAATAACCATGTGAAAGAGAATGACAACTATGATCCTGTACACCAGTATTTCTGAGATGCAGCTAAATCAATACTCAAAGGAAAAATCATTTTGATGAGAATATACATTAACAAAATAGAAAAAAGTGATTAGTGTAGTGAATATATATTAAAAATTTTTTAAAATAAACATAAAGGAGAGTTTTTTTTAATTTGGAGAAACATGCAATGTTTAAAGAATGATTAATTAATCAGCAGAAATGAAAGCTGTTTCTATGAAGAGACTAAAAAAGGTCTAAAAGACTAAAAACTTTTTCCTAACTTCATTAAAATGAACAGGAGTGGAAACCAAATTACCAAAATATAAAATAAATAAGGTGAAATCTTGAAGGAAAGAATAAATACAAAGAATTAATCATACTAATGCAATTATATGCATCAAAACTAAGAAGTTAAAAAAACCAGAATTATCTACTACGGTGAATATTCAAATTAACGAAATACTTCATGTACATTTTTTTTTTCTGCAGAAAAGCAAATTGATCTAGCTGTAACGGAAGTACCAGAGAAAACAAAACCAAAAACTCCAATCCGAATAGACTTAAAGGTGATTTCTATCAATCTTTTAAACGACAAATGAATATCTATATAAAATTTGATATCTTGAGAAATTAGGAGGAAAAAAAAACCTGTTTATGAGACAAATATAATCCTCATATTTTAGCAAGGGAAGAATAGAGAAAAAAGAAATATAGGACAATATGATTAATAAATCTTAATTCCCAAATGTTAAATAATATCATAGAAAGAGACAACAAAATATATAAAACAATTATTGATTATATGTGTCAAATTCATAGTAGTTATGTAAAAGATGGTTTGTCATTAAGAAAACAATGTGATAACATTCAAAACAAAAATATGATAAGTCACATGATTACATCCCTAGTTGTTTTTGTTATATGCCTATGTCGGAAGATATTGAACAATATTTCACAATGTACAGGGCTAGAAACTTTATCAGTAAATACAGAAGTAAACCAAAGATACTTCCCTACAGATATTCAACATGGTTCAACAAATGCTACCAATAGCAATAAGAAAAAAATAAAAACCAGAGGATATGGGCTAAGAAATTAAAATATTCCTATTTGCTGATGACTATAGATTACTGAGAACATGTTAAAAAGCAACAAAGAAACTGAATGATACAATTAATAGCTTCATTTAAGCAGCATCACATAAATTAACTCATAAAATGAATGGAATTTCTGTAGATTAGTAACAAAATACAGGATGAAACTTCAAAATGCATAAAACATCTGGGAATCCATCTGCTAAGTAAAATCCATGATTCATAAAGGTAAAACTAGACATCATTCTTTAAAGAAATTAAGATTATCTTAAATAGAGGGGTTAGTCATGTCATATAAAAATGATAAAATTGACAATATTGCTGAAATAAATTTACGGATTTAATATTATGCCAATTGAATGACCAAGAGGGTGCTTTATAGAGCTAGAAAAAAATAATGCATAATAGATGGGCTAGAATCTCAAGGGAAATAATTTTTAAAATATACAAATGAAGGGAGAAGAGTACTAAGTATAAAGCATTGATCATCAAAACTATTATAAGTTAAAAATTAGATACTACAGATCAGTGATTGGCAATAACTGCTAAGAAGATAGGAAAAAATTTTTAATAATTAGTTGTAGCCATTATCTTACACTACATACCACAATTAGCTCAAAATAGATATACAGCATTAATATTAAAGGCTATTTCTTTAAAAAAATAAAATAGATATGACATTCTCAACAAATCAAGGGATAGAGGCAGCCACAAATGATGTAAATAATCTCAACTATATGAAATTGATAAGGTTTTTCTTGAAAAATTCAACACAACTAGGACAAAAAAAGGAGGCTGATGATTTGGGCAGTGGGTGGGGAAGGGAATCACATTAAATAATTTTGATGATGGTTCAGAACTACTACAAATATATCAGGCTGAAAGCCATTTCTATGACATATGAGTGGTCCAAACATGTGAACAAACAATTTGCAAAAGACTACTAAACTATTAAAAAGTTTATGAAAAAATAATCTAAACCTTTAGTAAATGAAACACAAATCAAAGCAACTCTGAGGTTTCACCTCATTCAAGAAGTTGACAAAAATGATAAAAGTATAGTTAATATTGGAAGAGTTAGGAAAATATATACATACTAGTATGTATAGGATACACATACTAATATGTATGTACTAATAAGTATGGAAGAGATGAGTTATTAGACTGATTACCAGACTGAAGGTCTACAGAGCTGTGGTGCTGACCTCATTGCTGTATGCCTGTGAAACCTGGACAGTCTACCAGAGCCATGCCAGGAAACTGAATCGCTTCCATTTGAATTGTCTTAGGAAGATTCTGAACATCACCTGGCAGGATAAGGTACCAGACACTGAGGTCCTCACTCAAACTAAACTGCCAAGCATTCAAACTCTGCTTCAGAGAGCACAACTACGATGGCTAGCCACCGTGTTCGAATGCAAAATGTATGTTTACCATAAAGACTATTTTATGGAGAATTCACACAGGGCAAGAGTTCACATGTGGTCAGAAGAAATGATACAGGAACAGGAAATCAAGGTCTCTCTCAAGAACTTTGGAATTGATTTGTGACATGGGAGACGTTGGCACAGGACTGCTCAGCGTGGTGTGCCCACATCAGAGAAGGTGCTGTGCTCTATGAGCAAAGCAGAATTGAAACAGCTCAAAGGAAACACAGGATGCACAGATTTGGAGTATCCACCCCAAATGTTCACACAGACTATTTGTGCCTAACCTGTGGCATTCCAAGCTCATATTGACCCGATCAGTCAAAATTGGACACATTGAATCTTGACTCAAGTGTAGTGATGTCATTTTGGTCCTCTTCGAGAATGAAGGACAACAACCAACCAACCAACCAACCAACATACTAATAACTATTTGGTAGAGTTGTGAATTAATCCAACTACTACAGAAAACAATTTGTAATGATGCTAAGAAAGTTATAAAAATACCATGTACTTTGACCCAAGGAGATAAATGATGGATAGATGGATAGATAGATAAAACATTTTTTAAATGCATACTCTGTGTCAATCACTATTCAAGGTACAAAGCGAGATAGACCATGCTCTCAAGAAACTTACATTCTTTTTTTTAAAAATTAATTTATTTTAAACTTAAAAACTAAAATTTAAATACATAATAAAAAAGAAAAAAAAACTTCCAAGTGCACATCAAAACATAACAGCTGATTCAAAATACACAGCAATAAACTTCCATTTCAAGAAAGCCTATATGATAAATACTACACATTGTGCTCAGAGCAGTCCATCTTTTCTTTGCTTCCTTGTAATTCTTTTGTTTTCTGCTGTGCACTTTTTACTTTGTTCTTTTTTCTCCCTTCCTCCCCCGTCCCTCAAGAAGGCTACAATTAGGCATGTATATATTTATAATATATGCATATACATATACATGTACACACATACATATACTTAAATTTCTATAATCATACTCAAATATAGACATATACATGCAAATGCATCTATTTAAGACCACAATATATTTATTTGTTCTCTGTTTTTCTGAGGGTGATTAACCTGTTCTTTCATAATTCTGAGTCTTTCCATATTTTTCTAAGTCCACTAACTCATCATTTCCTACATCACAACAATATTCCAGCCTTACATTGTCTAGTTATTTTAAATAGTCAAAATAATATTGATTAATATGACTAACACATGTTGTAGTTTTTCTATTTTTCTCTTTTGATTAAATATATTTTAGCTTTAAGGAGCTGTTTCAGAGGAGGAACTGGAGTTTTTGGACTCTAACCTCTAACAGGATCACTCTTGATCTAGGCAGACAGGAAGGACAGGAAGACAGCTTCGGAGGGGTTAATAATCTTACTTTATTCTATTCTAGTCTTCTCAATGTGTTCCTGATAATGGTAGCACTAACTCCTACAGGATCTCCTAATCACTCTTCTTGCAGGGGCAGGCAAGAAGGCGGGACAACTACCTGTAAGTCTCGAGGGGGTCAATGGAGACAAGCACAGCATTCCAGCTTGTGCACTCCCCTAAATCTCCTTAAGTCTCAATGGGGGTCAGTTGAGGCACACACAACATTACACAGTCATATTCCCCTATCAGTTTCCCATTCACTGACCAGTGCCCACTTGATTTATAGGGCAACAGACAAGACAATTTGCCAGCAATAGCCTCACAAGTTTATATTATCTCACCATTATATCTCACTGTGCAGTTGCAGTGGGTATTTACTATTTTAAGTGCAAATATTTATAATGCTGCACAAGCATGGTGAAGTTTTTACAAGTCACGAGCCTAAGAAATAGAGACTATTATGGCCATAGATACTGGGAAACTAAACTCTAAGAAAGAATAACAAAAATCCACCTTACTTACAGGAGCTTACATAGTAAAGAGGGAAGACAATACTTAAAGAGTTGCTGAACATGGGCTGGAGAGAGCATAGTGAAGAGATGGTCAAAACACCTAACTCCTGACAAAGCAAAAGTTCATCTTTCATATTCTGAAGTACAAGTATCCTAGTAAGATCCTAGGAAGATGGGGATGATGGCCAGAGTCAATCAGACAGTCAACGAATATTTATTAAACACCTTCTACATGCCTGGGACTATGCTAAGCACAGTGGTTACAAGGGTAGATAAAAAGACAGTCACTATTTATGACACAAATACCTCAACCAGGGAGAGTAAAATCAAAGAATTAGGAAAACAATAGACCTATTTCTTTTATGATTAGTGATGCAAACAATTTAGATAAAGACAGTCCAGCTTTAACAGCCCTTTCTTTCTAATGGGGATGGAGGTGTGAGTCAATATGTAAACATTCCAACAGATACAAAATATTTCCAGATTAGATGAAAGGAATTCAGAAAGGGAAAGGCATTAGCAGGGAGTGACTAAGGAAGACCTTTTGAAATAAGCAGGATTTGACCTGTTCTTGAAGGAAGTCAGGGAAATAAAAAATGGAAGTAAGGAGGGAGAATATTTCAAGTGTGGCCAACAACTAGTGCAAAGTCTTAAAGGCAGGAGAATTTGTATTGTATTTGAAGAATTTCAAATAGGCTGGTTTCACTGAAACAATGCATGGAGGAGGGTAGTGTGTCAGAAGACTCGAAAAGTAGGACAGAATTAGGTTATGAAGACCTTTAAGTGCCAAAGAAAGGGGATTCTATTTAGTCCCAGAGCTTATAGAATGACGTGATCAAACCTCTACTTTAGAAAAATCACCTTGGCAGCTGAATGGAGGATGAATGCACATGATACAATACATATCCTCTATACACAGCACAGAGGGAGAAGAGAACAAGGACTAGGGCTGAACCTTGGGTCAGAGTCCATGGACTTAATGTGAATATGGTAGGGGAGAAGGATTTGGTGGGAGAAGGAAAGAGGTGGAGAACATTCCATATATACCAAAATATCTATAGCAGTATATTTTATAATGATAAAGAACTTGAAGCAAATAGACACCCAACACTTGGGAAAGAATAAACAAGTTTTGATACATGAACATGATGGGCAATTATTGTGCTTTAAGAAATGATAGAAATAAAGAATGGAAAAAAGCATGGGAAGACATGAATTGATGCAAAATGAAAGAGTGAAACCCAGAAAACAATACACAATGAAAGAAATAAGGAGAGATTTGAATCAGGGAGGCTGGTGAAAAGGCTATTTTAGTAGTAAAGGTAGGAGTGATGACGGTCTGAACTTGGGTATAGGGGGTAAGAATGAGGAGTTGAGGGTGACACTGAAGTTTTGAGGCAATGTGACTGAGAAGATGGTAATGCATGGAACAATAAAAAGTAAATTGGGGAAAAAGAGCCTTCAGGGAGAAAGATAAATTTGGCTTGGTCTTTTTTTCTTTTTTTTTGCATATGTTAAGTTTCAGATGCATTCAAAACCTGGTTTTCTCACATGTCCCAGAGGAGCTTAGAAAGGAAATTAGGAGAGAGACTGGAGCTGGATATACAGAGGTGGGGATCATCTGTGTAAAAGTCATAATCAAAGTCATAGGAAAAGTTGAGATTGCCAAGAGAAATAGTATAGACAGAAAAGAGAGGAAGGCCCAAGACTTGGCAGAGTCCATGGTGTGTGTGTGTGTGTGTGTGTGTGTGTGTGTGTGTGTGTGTGTGTGTGTGCACATGCACATGCACATTTGGGGGCATGGTGGGTAGCAGTACATTTTATAATAATAAAGAACTTGAAACAAAGTGGCTGCCCAACAGCAGGGAAATGAATAAACGTGTTTTGGTACATGATGGAATATTATTGTGCTTCAAGAAATTATGGAAATGAAGACTAGGAAAAAGCATGGGAAGATATATGAACTGATGCAAAATGAAAAGTGAAATCCAGAAAACAAATGCACATGATTATAGTAATGTAAATGAAAACAATGACAAGAACAAATGAAAACTGAATGTTATGCAATGATAATGACCTTGGCTCCACAGAGGAGTTATGAAAATACAGGTTCTTCTATTCTTTGCAGAGGTGTTACTATGCTATAGGTCAGGGCTGTCCAAAATGGGGCCCACAGGCCGCATGTAGTATGATTTATGCTTCCTGCCTACAAGCATGGAAATTTACATAGATACTTTAGTAAAGGAAACCCAGCTACCACAGAGCTCTCACTAAAATGGCAAATCAAAGTATATTGTCTATTGTTTCAATAAAGACCTAAGGTTGGACAGCCCTGCTATAGGTGGTACTATAGAATACATGTCAGTCTTGATTGACATGCTTTTTGGTTAGTTTTGCTCTACTACTTTCTTTTTATTTTCTTTTTCTTCTTTATGCTTTATTATAAGTATTGGCACACTGGGATGGTAAAGATGGAGAGATACATTGGCAAATGTAGTTGCAATAAAATAAAAAAAATCATAAAAAGAAAAAACAATAGATCTTGCACATGGAAAGCAATATTATACTGGTCTGGTTGGTTGGGAGTAGGATTATTAAATCAAACTTTATAGATTAATAAGCAAATATGTAAGTATTTGATCAGATTTGGACAAATCTGGAGAGACTCAAGTCAATTAGATGTGCTATAATCATTGAGATTGGTCTGGAGCACCCTGTGAAAAATGTATTTGCAAATGATGCAAAATATCTTGCTTTTTCAAAAGATATAACTTTAAGTAAACCAATTGTTTTAACATTTGCAACTTGATTTATTGAATGTACTAATTTTAAAAGTTTTACGTTGTTGTGATTGCAACTGAAATAATTCAAAATTCTTATTCAAAATGTGTAACTCAGTGATTATTTTGTCATCTTCTTTTTAATATTTGTTTCCTTAATACAGTTGCACATGTTAATTTTAACATCAAATTGAGATTTGCCAATTTAGTATTTTTCAATGTGTCAGCTATTAAGACTTTTTTCATGAAGATGGAATTTACCCAGATTGTAGATGCACCCAGTACTGGTGAGGGGAGGGGAAGAAAGCAGTGAGACAGTAACAAATTCCCCACTCCCTGCTTTGCAAGGGTCAAAAGTCCAGCTCAGTCTCTTATTAACTACTTGCCTTTGGACCTCAGTGTCCTCATCTATAAAATGAGGTGGTCGGACTGCTTGGCTGATAAGGTTCCATCTAGTTATTAATTTTTGAACCTATGATTCTATGATCCAGACGTAGAAATCACTGGCTTCTGTTTTCACCCATTATATATGTTTATGATTTATAACACTATAATAAATAACATTGGTGACCTCTATAATGTATAAAAACTTTGAGTGATATAATTTCTGGGCAATTCATCACTTTCTTAATTCTGAGCAGCAAATAATTTATAGAAGGATTGGTCATTTGGCTGTCTCTTATAAACCAAAGGTAGATCATGGTGGCCTATTGAGGAAGAGTGGGTGTTCCAGATAGATAGCAATCAATTCTGATTGGTTAACAATTATTGAGAATAAATATTATAATGAGAGGTGGACCTATTCTAATGAGAGGCTGAGGGCTGTGACTTTGATCACTCGACCACCTCTGCCTAGGGGAAATCTAGATAAAGGGAGTCCACCTCAAGACAGATGTTTCTGACTAGAATAAGATGGACTAGATTTCACCTAAACTGAAATCTCTTTACCCTTTGGTCAAATCTAAACTTTCTCAGTTAAGTGGGTCTGAACAAGATTGAAGGAGAATGTTAAATCCAATCTCATTATCAGCTCTATTCTTCAGGGGCTGATTTGACCTAGTAGAGAGTGAGGAAATAGAAAGGGAAAAAAATCTTAGACCTTTCCAATAGTAAATGGCTGTTAACATGAGAGGAATAATCATTTCTTTTAACTCTTATTAGAAACTATATTCCTAGAGACTATGGCTTAAAGAAAATTGATGAGAGTCAAAATCCTGATTTCAGGTAAGCTGCTCATGTCATATTCTTTTTCATATAAACACTGGAAATTGACAAATGAGGATTTAATAGGTAGATGGGGGTTAGTATAAATCATTGTAATATAGGAAAGCAGAAAAACAAGTCTCAGAGTCAGAAAGTGTGATGTTCCTAGTGTTCTCCTGAATGAGCTGGGACCCTGGGAAAGTCCTCAACCTTTTTGAACTGTAGTTTCCTCATTTATAAAATAAGCATCATAATGCTTGAATAATATATCTCATTCAGTTGCTGAGAGAAAATTGGGTGGTAAACTATGAAATACTCTATGTGAGCTGTGTTTAAGAATACTGGTGAAATGTGAAGAAATCAAAAAGTGAGCCCTCCTTGAAACATCATTCATAGCATTCGGTCCAGGAGTTGCCATAGTTTCATTGTAAATGTGGCACAATTATAAGGAAAAATACAACCTAAATGCCTTTGTACCATCATCCATTAATTACATCAATTTGCTACTTGAGCTTGTCCGAATTTAAGTTATTAAATGTAAAATATGCTCTTTTCTTAAATAAGTTTTAATGGCTAAACTCCAGACTTAGTAGTTCATTTTGGAATGGTGTAGCTTTATTCTACTCATCTGAGTTTGTCTAGACCAGAGTGAACGCCATGATGGAAATCCAGACCTAAGGATTAATCCTCTTTTATGATTCTTTCCATTTGCTGCCAAAGTTTCTATGGCAACCAGCTGGAATACCAGTTTATTTCTAATGCTGGTAGAAAGCTTAGAACAAAAGGATTGTTTATATCACACACACACACACACACACACAAAATCATAGTATCATAAGATCATAAGGTGGGAAGGGACTTAACCTTAAAGATCTACTTCAACCCCTTCATTTGTTTCATAAATCATAATTTGTTTTAATAAACCAGTTAACTGAGGCCCAGAGAAATCAATGGTTTATCTGAAGTTACAGCTGTAATTGTGGGAATTGTTGTTGTTGAGTTGTTTAGTCGTATGTAATTCTTTGTGACCCCATGGACCATATCATGCCAATAGTGTCCATGGTGTTTTCTTGGCAAAAATACTAGAGTACTTTGCCTTTTCCTTCTCCAGCACAAACATTAAGTGACTTGCTTGGAGTCACAGAGCTAGTAACTGTCTGAGGCTGGATTTGAACTCAGGTTTTCCTGTTTCTAAGCCTAGCACTTTATCCACTGAGTCACCTACCTGCCTTCAATTATGGGGATAGCAGGGACTACTAGGTAGCCAAGGGCTACCACTTCTGCGGAAAAAATGTAAAAAGCATGGTAAATTTAAACATGGTATCAAAATAGTTTATTTTAGACATGAATATGAACTTTTCTCCAGTGTGATCTCCTGCTCTCTGACATATTTATTCCAGCAAAAGGAAAACTCTTTTGTTTTCATAAAACACTTTTTTTCTTCTTTTGATGAACCTTTTGGACCAAAGTGTTGACTTCAGAGGGATCAAAGAATTTCAGAGCTGGGCACGCTCATTGTTGCACTTTACCTGGAAATTCATTATTTTATGAACACACAGCAGTTTTAAAACATGTTTCTCATTATGTCTCAGGAAAAAAGAGGTTCGATTTTGAAAGTATTTATGAATGTGTGTGTGCGTGCATGCGTGTGTGTGTGTAGCTTTTACCTGCTGAGCACCTGCTTATAGAATGATAGATCATATATTTAAATATAGGAAATATTTAAGGAATTAACTACTTCAGTTGTTTTTTTTTTTGCAAGTGAGGGAAAGTCATGCTGAGAAGGAAGAAGAAACCTGTGTAAGCCCTGCTAACAAGTAACAGACTAAAAATAATGCTCTGACTCTAGGTAAAATTATTTTTTCATTTTACCGGAATTTAAAACCTAGAAAGATCATCTAATATGGTTCCCCCTCCAAGTACCCTTGATCCTATCCTCTCCCTTCTTCTCCAGCATATTGTCCTCAGTTATCTAACTCTCTGTCTCACTGTTTTTCATTCTCTCTTTGTCTATCTGTCTCTCTGTCTGTCTCTCCTGTGCCCAGGAGTATGCACATGCAAACACATACACACACACACATCCAACCTTCAGTCTCTCACTAGTCACTGGCTTCTTCTCTGTGTCTGCAACTTGTCCATGCCTCCTCTATCCACAAAAAACTCACTCAATCTGACCTATCTCCACTAGCTAGTCTATATCACTACCCCTGTTTCAGACTAAAGTCTTCTTGAAAGCCACCTTCACTGGATGATTCTATTTCTTCTATTCTAACTCACTTTCCAAACCCTTCTGAATCTATCTTTTGATTTCTTCGTGCAGCTGAAACTGATCTCTGCAAAGCTGTCAGTGAGATATCAATTGCCAAATTTAAATCTCAGTCTCCAGACTTCTTAGTCTCGTTAGACATTCCTCCAGGCCATGCCCAGTAAAAGTTAGTGTTCCCCAAGTGTATGTCCAGGATCCTCTTTTCTCTTGTTTATACTTCCTTGCTTTGTCATCTCCTCAGTTTCCACAAGTTCAATTAACATTTCTATTCACATGTTTCTCAACCCTATATATACAGTCCTAGTCTCTCTACTGAGCTTTTGTACCAGGTCACAAACTATGTTTTGGACGTCTCAAATTGGATGTTGCATTAGAATGGTGTAGTAGGAAGGCCTAATTTATGATCTCAAAAAGGATCATATAAATATCAGAATGGTTCGAAATCGATGGGTATACAGAATTCTCCAAGCAGAAGGCATCAAAAAATTTATTCAGGGCCCAGAGCAACAAATTAGAGAACCAACCTCCCCATTCCAGTATTGTGAACACAAGCCTCCAGGCCCAGTAGGCCCGCCTCACAAGAGTAGCCAGGAG
>JAQQSZ010009482.1:0-12763 GCA_028646595.1 Phalanger gymnotis
ATTGCTTCCCGAATTGGCCCCTTTTAAGTCTTTAATCTACGCCCACAGGGGTTTCACACCTGATAGGGCTTTGGGCCTGGGGCTTAGCGTTTAACAGGTGAAAGTACTTTCACCATAAACAAAAGCCAAACTCATTAAGCACACCCATTAAACTAAGCCCATTTTGCCTTACTGGCACAGCTAGGAAACTGAATCGCTTCCATTTTTACTGTCTTAGAAAGATTCTGAAGATCACCTGGCAAGATAAGGTACCAGAGGTCCTTACTCAAACTAAACTGTCAAGCATTCACAGTCTGCTTCAGGGAGCACAATTCTGATGGGCTGGCCACATTGTTCAAATGCAAAATGTATGCTTGCCAAAAAGACTATTTTATGGAGAGCTCACACAGAGCAAGCATTCACATGGGGGTTGGAAGAAGAGACAGAAGGATACTCTTAGGTCTCTCTTAAGAACTTTGGAATTGATTATGTGACATGAGAGACACTGGTGCAGGGCCACTCAGCACGGTGTACCCACATCAGAGAAGGGGCTGTGCTCTTTGAACAAAGCAGAACTGAGACAGTTCAAAGGAAATGCAGGATGCACAAGTTTGGAGTATCCAGCCCAAATGTTCTCATGGACTATTTGTGCCTGACCTGTGGTAGAGCATTCTTAGCTCGTATTGGTCTGATCAGCTGCAATTGGACACATTGAAACTTGACTCTAGCGTGGTAATGTCATTTTAGTCCTCTTCATAAATGAAGGACAACAGCCAACCAACTAGCCAAACACCTATAACGAATTTTGACAACATTTATAAGAATCCACAGTTTAAACTAGTTAATCTGACTATAGCAAACTATACATTTAGTTAACTTTGTCTATTTTTGAAAAGTTGGGGCAAAATCAAGCAAATTGAACTGATAAAACCTCCAATTCTAGTATTTTCCAGTTATGGTCCTTAAAGATATCTTAACCAAATCACAGCTCTGCCATTTGTCCCAACAATGAGCCTAAATTCAACTTCAATTTTAATTAATTTCCTAGTATTTCCTCCTTCCACTCTCCTTATATCCAGGGCTATGTTGGTAAATGTTTAACAAGTTCTTTAAAAAAAGTCACAATATACTTTTAAGATTATTCAACATTATTAATGCTTTCTCCAATAACTTTGTTAAATATAGATAACCAACAAAATAAAGTAAGCTCTGATTTGTAGCATTCACCAATTTCTAAGGTATAAATTCTCACACTGAAAATTTAACTATTGACTCTCATGACTAGTATGAGCTGATTCTTGCTTGTGTCCCAGTTTTCTCCTGTGTATTCCTTTTGAACTGAAAATGACAAAGTCTTCATGTTGCTGGATTTTGGTCATTTCTTTTTTATGGATATTCTTCTAGTCGAGTTCGTGCTCTTTGACACTATGTTCAAATGAACAACAAGAAAAAGCTGTCATAAAACTCTAAAACATCAGAAAGGACTTTAGAGGTCATCAGGTCTAACGTATGCCGTATATCCTCTGCAACACCCCTGTCCAGTGACTATCTTGTCTTTGCCTAAAGACCTCAAGTAATGAGAAATTTACAGCTTATTAAGGCAGTTCATCATGGTTTTGGAGAGCCCTTATGGTTAGCTAGTTTTAATTTACATAAGACTTGAATCTAACCTCTCTACAAGTTTATGACATTATTCTTATAGCTAAAATCTATTTGCTGTAGAAAGGAAAGAAAAGGTTAGGGTGGAGCAGAAGAAGGGAAAGGGAAGAATCAGCGGAAATGCTATGAAGTTTTAAATGATGAGTCTCTGTCTGACCTGTATGTAACTTATAGAAGATGGAAGTCCTCTGCCCTACCCAATGACTATACTAATTTAAAGAGATACGGAAAAAAATAAAGGGCACTACATGAGAAGTTTCTGAAAAAATGCTCCAATACTGTAATAAAATAATAGACACATTATTTAACCATAAGAAGGAAGACATTTCCACCAAATTATAGAAATCCCTTTTTTGTTTTTACAATGAAATTATTTTCCCCATATATCTGCCCTTCATAAAACCCTCCATTGCAACAAAGAAAAAATGATTAATCAAAAAAAGCCTGCCAGCTTACATAACAAATGGCATCTGTATTATCTCCACCTAAGAGGAAGGTTTTGGATTTTTTCATCTCCCTCTGTAACCAGTGTTAGCCATTGCATTTAATCTGAGGTCAGCTGTTTTTTAGAGTCGTTATCATTTATATTACCATAGTCATTGTGAATGTTTTTTATTACAGTTGTTCCGCTTTCTTTACTCTTCATCAATTCACATATTTTCCTATTTTTCTGAATTCCTTATATCTGTTTTTGCTTACAATGCAATAAAATTTGATTACATATGAATAACACATTTTGTTTAGGCATTGCCAACCAATGGAAACATACTTTGTTTCTAGCTTCTTGCTCTCACAGAGTGCTATTATGAATATATTAATATATACTCCGTCTGTCTTCCTTTGCAAACACAGATAGTACTAACATTACTCACTGGGCCAGAAATTATATAATTCAGTTCATTTCACTAGGAGAGTTCTAAATTATTAAAATTCAATTAATTCATACTTCTGTCGATGGTGTTAGTATACCTTGTCTTCTTATCACCGCTCCAAAACGATTTGCATCTTTTGCCCTCTTGGGCAGTTTGATGGGCATGAGTTATTTCAATTGCATTTCTCTTATCATTAGTGATTTGGAGCATTTTCCAGTTGCTTTTTTTTTTTGCAATTTGCAAATTGTTTTGAAAAGAAGTTCATATCTTTTATCTTTTGGTGACTGGCTTTAAGTCATATGTTTGTGTCAGCTCCCTTTTTGACTTAGGTATTATACTTTTAGTCAGAATATTTGATACATTTTTTTTCTTGTTTCAGAGTTTGTCTTTTTCTAATCACTTTCATTTCATTCATGCAAAAGCTTTTGAACTTGTCTATGATCGTCTATTTTGTCGTTTGTGCTTATGATTATCCTTTTGTTTTAGTTACACAAATTTCCTCTAACTATAGTCTTGAAAAAGAACTCCTTTTTCCCTCCTATTAGTCCTAGGCAAGTGTACTTCTAAATTGTTTGAGAAAGATAGTAGTGGACCCTTTGTTTTAAAAATCTCTAGTAAAGGAGGCTCCAGAGAACCTATCTTGGCATTATTCCAAAGTACTTGGGAAGCACTTTCTCACATTTACCCAGAGACTCCCTGTGCGAAATTTTGTCATTCCCTTTTGACCAATCTTCAACTGAAATAGAGAACAGCTGTGGACCATCCCCCTTGTCTTTATCTCATCTGGTGCCTTAGATACTATTTAGTAATGTGTATATGATATCAGTGCCAGTAGTTGGTTTTAAACCTGAATTACACAAAATAAGCAGTCTAATAACAAAATTCATGGGACTCCTGTCCTCCAAATATCTCAAAAGAATTTAAAAATCCTGTTCACACTATCCTTCAACACACACACACACACACACACACACACACACACACACACACACACACATACACACACATACACACATGGCCAGAATGTATTATACAGCCCAAGGTCACACAGTATATTGTGAGAGGCAGTAGGAATCAAACCTAGGACTTCCAGCCTCCTGTTCTAACTGCTTGAATGCTCACGCTGTCATTAAAGTTCTTTTCCATTCAGGTGAGACACAGTCCTATGGGACTCATTCCCCTTTTGTGCAGTGTGCTGGGCTATGCCATACATTTCTATTGGCCCTATTGATTAGGCATCTGCTTCTTCTGCAGTGATGGTTTGCTCTTGTGGAACCGTGTTTAGCAGCTGTTCCAGTTCAGATGAGTGTTGACAGGATAAAAATTAAATTAACACCCAATAATATTTTAACACCTGGTCCAACAACTGCAATGTCATTGAATTTCACCTTTTAGAAATTGCTTCAGGAGTTAATTCATCCTTCCTTTAACATTGACCTGAAGAGACACTCTGATATTTTTGCCACAAAGATTGTCTCCCTCAATGGTCCAGCTGCCATTTCCATGAGCCTTCTTCCTGACCCACATCCAATGAATCCATGTGTATTACTAGAAAATAGTAGAATTTCCCCTATAGGAAACAGTGACACCCTATTGGTTACAGCTAAAGATAGAGTAGGAAGGAAGCTCTAATTATAAGAGAAGTATGATTCAATGTACTTCAAGGCTGACTCAGAGGCAGCCTTGCAAATCGTCATTTTTTCCCCAAGATATGTTAGCAAAATTTATACTAGACAAGTTCTAAGAAATGTGTATTTCACCTACTTGTATTCTTCCTAGTATTTTATGATCTGGTTTAAAAAGAATTGGTGAAGAAGCAATTTAGGCAAACATTTATGCAAATTATTCTTCCAATATGATATTCAATTCAGCAGACATTTATGGAGGACATACAATGTACCAAACACTGTGCTAGGCACCAGAGGTTATTGATAAATCAGACACAATCTTAGCACTCAATAAAAAGACAAATAACCATAATCCAAAACAGATGATAGCAATGCCTAAGGAAAATATAAAAGGAAATGTTTGCAAGCACTTACTTAGAAAGAAAGCTGCTAGAATAAAACATTAGGTTGGATTCATCAAGAATAAGTCTTGTCAGAATAACTATTTCCCTTTTTTTGACAGGTTTACTCAATTGGTCTTTTAGGAGAAAGTCATAGATATATTATACTTGGAACTTAGTGAGGCTTTTGACAAAATGTGTTTTTAATATTGGTGTGGATAAAGAAGAAACATGATACTGTGGAATTAGAGGAATGGGGTTCAAATCCTGAGTCTTCCTCTTGTTTCCTAAAGACAAATCACTTATTTTCTCTGGGCCTCAGTTTCCTAACATGTAGTATGAGGGGCAGAGGTGATCTAGATGGCCTCTAATGTCTCAACTAGCTGTAGAACTATGATCCTATGGAGAGATATGAGCTGCAGAATAGACATAATTAATAATTTGTTGAATGTTGCTTAACCAAAGAGTAGCACTTAGTGAATTGATGCAAAAATAGAAAGACATCCCAAGTGGGGTGCCACAAGACACTTGCTTTCATTCTGTTCTGTTCAAAATTTTAATCAATCATTTGGATAAAGATTGAATGTCACACTTATTCGGTTTGGGGTACTGTATAACATAGAAGAAGAGTTAGTACATTGGATGATAGAATCAGGATAAAAAAATTCAAAATAGAATAGTAGGACAAAGCCTTTAAAATGAAATTTAATAAGAATAAATATGAAGTATTACATGATTTAAAAACTAATTGTACTGCTAATATGTGGTTGGTGGAATGGTGAATTATCCTAACTTCTGGAAAACTATTTGCAAATTGCAAAAAATAAAAACCAAAACCTTAATAAGTTATGCATACCTTTCACCCAATAAACCCAATATGATAAGATTTATACTCTAAGGAATTCAATTATTGAATGGCACACATATACCATATATGCATGTATATGTATGTATATATATATATACATATCTATATATGTGTGTATATTACCAGCCCTATCAGCAAAAAAAAGTGAGAGAGGTGGTGTAAATCATAATCATTGTCAATGATTGGGAAATGGCTGAACAAATGGTATATGGATAATAGAATATGATTATGCCATAAAAAATTAAATATAGGAATTTAGAAAAATATGGGAAGATATGTAGAAAATAATGTCAAGTGAATAAAGTAGAACAAATGAATATTCATATGAAATATAATTAACAGCCTCGGTCCTGTAGAACCAATGAAGAAAGACTTTTGTCATTTAATTAGCATGTGGGGGATTACGGATCGCAAATGTGGCATAAGCTCTCATACTTATTGTGCCATTTGACTATATTTATTATTGACTATATTTATATTTTCTTTTTTAATAAGAAATGGTTCAGTGGCAGTGGAACTTAGGGAAAATAAATGGATAGTACAGCACTAGCTTCTTTATCAAAATCTATGATCTATATATTATCTGCCCCATTAGAGGGTAAGCCCTTTGAGATCAAGGTCTATCTTGCTTGTTTTTTGTTTTGTATCCCAAGCACTGAGCACAGTGTTCATTCACTATTATCTCTCTCTCTCTCTCTCTCTCTCTCTCTCTCTCTCTCTCTCTCTCTCTCTCTCTCTCTCTCTCTCCCCGCCCCCCCGTCCCCATCTATCCAGAACTTAGTGACTTATTAGGGTGGAAGAGACGTATCAATTACGCCCTTGAATGTGGGTAACTTAATAAATGCTTATGTCTTTGACAGAAATGGGAAACTAAGTAAGAATAACAGGTTTTGGGGGCTAAAGGCCACACTTTCTGTGAGTCAGTTGCTGTCTTTGTGTATTCTTTCCAACTTGGGAAGAAGATGAGAACACTAATAATAAATTATTTGCTAGAGCTATTAAAAATACAGTTGTTCAAACACTTAGGAAGTCAGGGCAGAAAATTAAGAGATCAAGAAATCAATAAGCATTTATTAAGCACCTGCTATGTGCCAGGCAACAAAGTAGGAGCATTATCCAACTGGAACTGGCCAATTAGTTCCCAGTAGGGATGCTACTACTGTTCACAGATTGTTGTTGGTCTTTCATTCTCAAAGAGGACCAATGACATCAGGAAGGCAATGTTTGACTTGCAAGTGAATGGGATTTAAGAGAGGCAGGGCTGTGCAAAGTCATCAGCCTCACTCCTTCCTCCGGACCCATCTGGGCCTAGTGGCAACACATAGATCAGGATGACAGGAGATGACCCCACATGCAGTGGAAGACCTTGGCCTTTTTAAGCTAAGGTCTTTCCCAGGTCTCAGTTTGTCTGAGACAACACCCATTCAGTGATTAAGGCTGGTAAGAAATGAGGCAAAGAATGGCCTCTTTTACCTACTCAAAAAAAAAATCAATCTGGGAGGAAAAGACCCTTGGGGTTTCTGGCCAGAACAGAAAAAAAAAAATTCTATTTACACTCACTCTGAGCCAATAAAACCAAAACAATGTCCAACTGAGGCTTGGATTGGATCTCTTTATTAGCCAATCAATGAGAGCCAGAGTGATTTAGTCAAGCAGCTCCGTTTGAATCCAAATGGGCTTTATAAAAGTCTGGTTAACAGAGCTCTAGTTCAAGAAATTTATATTCATTTGGGAAGAGCAACCACATATAAGTATATGATTCCCCATGTGGAGGGAGGAAAAAGGGAAAGGAGCAAATAAGGAAAAAAAGGAAGGGACAGAGGGAGGAAGGAAAGGAAGGGGCAACATTGCCAACTGTAATTGGCCAGTTGGGTCCCTAGTGGGGGAGGTAATACTAGTCACAGATTGTGGTTTATACTTTGTTCTTGAAGAAGATCAAAGAGCATCAGGAAAGTGGTGCTTTGACTTTCAAGTGAATTCGGTTTAAATGAAGCAGAGCTGTGTAAAGTCATCAGCCTCAGTCTCTTCTCCAGAGCTATCTGGGTCCAGTGGCAAGATATAGATCAGAACTACTGTAGATGACCCCAGATGCAGTGGGGGACCTTGGCCTTTTTAAGCTAAAGTCTTTCCCAGTGATTGATTAAGGCTAGGTCATAAATGAGGCAAGAAATGGCCTCTTTTACCTACTCAAAGAAAAAAATTGCATCCCTCTTGCCACCGTACATCCCTTCTAAATCTTCAAACTGGGTTACTCCCAACACCTACTCCAATACTCTTACTCATATATAACTGAAGGGAGTCACACAACTCTCTTGATTGGGTACATCATAAATTACTGTTTTCCTATTTGATCTGGGCCCTCACTAGAACAAGAGAGTGAGGCAATACTTTTTTTTCTTCCGTAATGGATTCCCTATCTCATCCTCCACAAAATCTTTTCCTAGCCTTCCCTTCTCTACTCAACACCCTCTCCTTGCCCCAAGTAACTACATCCTCTACTAGCAGAGGATCTCATCTCAATGTACTAAGAAAACTGAGGCTATTTGATATGATATTCTTCCCCTCATCATCATCTCAAAGTCCTTTGACATCATCCCTCAATCTCTAATCCTTTTCCCACTTTTTGACATTGAGATGGCCCATCTCCTTTCTTATGTGCTTCCTCTTATCCAGAAGATTGTGACCTCCATCATTCTCTCTCCTTTCTTTCTATCTCTGTTTCTCCCTGTCTCTCTATCTGCAGGCCTGTCTTTCTTGTCTCCAACTTCTCCCTATCTATAGGTTCCTTCCCTTCTGCCTTCAAACATGCCTAAATATCTTTGTCCTTAAAATAATTTTCACTACACTTTGGTAATGACTCAAGCTATCATCCCATATCTTTCCTTCCTTTCTCAAACTCCTAGAAAAAGGCTGTCCACACATGCCACTTCCCCTTCCTTTCCTCTCACTCACTCCTCAGTCTTCTGTAGGAGTGAGCTGGTAGAGAAAAGCTGTGCAGACCCACAACTCCCTGAAATATTCCCCACCAGGTCAGTGGAGGGAAAAAGGAAGAAATATATATTTTAGAAACATAATTATAAACTACCTTCTATTGGTAAGGCATTATATAAAAAATCAAAGATTAATTATACATTATCTTTGCCCTCAAGAAACCTATAATCTAGCAGGGGTGAGGTATATCAACACTGATATATAGGTATAACTATGATTAATAACTATGAGACAAGGATGAATATTAGGACCAAATGTGCTTTATGAAGAAAATATTATGGGGATTCACCATGTCTGAACCTTGGTATTAATTAGAGCATTTGTGTAGCTCTTTAAGATTTACAAGGTTCTTTGCAAATATTTCATTTTATCCTCAGAACAAGACTTGCTTGGTCACATGCATAGTAAGTATTTGAGCCTGGATGTGAGTTCTGGTCTTCCTAATTCTAGGACCAGTTCTTTAGCCATTGCCCCATCTAGGTGACTAGGTGTTGTGTGAACATTGGAGCATCAGTGCTTTCCTCGTTTGGGCCAGGTGTCCAGAAGCCATATTTCAGCTTGAATTATAATTCCAGGAAGAAATTCAAGCTCTGACCCTCAGAAAAGAGAGAATCATGGCATACAGTATAGTCACTAGGGTGATTCACTTGCAGTCAGATGGGCTTGAATTCAAATTCCATCTCTCATACTTTCTATGTACCAATCATAACTTGTTTAACCTCTGTGAGCCTCGGTTTCCTCACGTATACCTATCTCACAAATTGTGGTGAAGCTGCAGATTATTTATCATTTATTAATAATGTTCAAATCCAACTTTATGTGATTAGAGTTTGTTCACACCCAGAATGTTGTTTGGCCTAAGCAACTCTTTGGGAATATTGGAGATGGCTGCAATGAATTTTGGGTTCCCCCAGGTCTTGAATCTACCCAAAATATTTTTGTTTTGGGTTACCACATCTAGGACTTGTTTGGGGTCCTCCTAAGCTTGTGTTTTGGGTTCCCTTTGGGCTTGGCCTAAATTGTTTTTATATCTATTCATATCTATTTCAAGCTCCCTTGCTTTCAAATTGTCCTCTTGGCAAAACTGCTGAACTGAATGAAGTCCATGCAATTCATGTTTGACTGAGGTACAGATACCTTTGTCAAAATCTTTTATAATGTAAATCTTACAGAACTTATGGAAGGGGCCACCCCTTCTTTATAGCTTTGTCTCTCTACCAAACAAGGTAATAAATTTCTTTCTAAAACTATTTCAGGTTTTGCATGTGTGCTTTTGAACAAGTCTGAAACAAAAAGCAAAAAAAAGTGCCTTGCAAACTTTAGAGTGCAGTCAGCATTTACATAACTCTTTATATAGACATAGTAGAGAGTATAGACACAGTAGCCAGCATTTGTATAACTCTTTAAATTTTACAAAACTCTTTGTACATGACCATATTTGATCCTCACCTACCTATGAGAGAGGTGCTATTGCTATCTTCATCTCACAGATGAGGAAACAGATGTGCTATATCCATGACAGCTATTATTATTAATAATAATAATAAATATTAACACTTTGTTAGGAGAATGAAAAGGGGAGAACTTGTCAGTTATACTACCAAGAAAAAGAAATTGGAGTTTCTTCTCTCTACAGATAGGACAATACCCTTGACAGAGAAGGGTTTTTTCTGCCAATGCACTACTGATGCTTTAAGAGCCACACTTTGCAGAATGACCAGAGAAACTTCAATGAGGAATGATGCCAATCTAGCTGCCTAGGGCTTTGCAGAATGAGTGGATGACTCACAACTAGGATGCTACCTGATTGGAGCCACACTGAATTAGAAACAGGGCACAAAAGGTAAAATATGCCAATGCTCCCTGCTGGGAGCTTTGAAGAGCTAGAGAAGATGCCAACTATTCTGCCACTATGAGGTGCCGCATACTGGCTTCCCTATGTACTCTAGATATACAGAGGCAGCTAGAGGCACAGCACATAGAGTGCTGGACCTGGATTTAAGAAGAACTGAGCTCAAATCTACCCTCAGACACTTACCAGTTATGTAACCCTGGGAAAGTCACTTAACCTTTGCCTTGGTTTCCTCATCTGTAAAATGGGTATGATAATAATATCTATCTCCCAGGCTACTGTGAAGATTAAATGAGATGATATTTATTTGTAAAGTACTTTGCAAACCTCAAAGCACCATATAAATGTTAGGTATGATAATGATGAAGATGATGACTAACTCTACAGGGGTCTTTGAGTCTTGAAAGGGATCTATTTTCCATGAGCTCTATCATATCATATTAGCTCTATCATATCAGTTTTTATTTTCCTCAATCTATTAAAAGAACCTTCTTCATATGTGTTTTGTGGACTATGTGTTTATAAGGTGAATAGGTGTCAATAAACTGCACAGTGTCATATTTTTAATTTGCCAGATCTATTAGATAGTATCAAGGAGAACTACTGTCTAATATGTTCCCAGAACATTTATTTCATGTGAGAAACCGTGACACAAGGGTAATGTATAGAAATGAAATTAATCAAAGGGAAGAGCCAAGATGGCATATTAGAGCCAGCCATCCAGCTGAACTCTCCCAACATTCTCTTCTAAACAACTTTAAAATAACTCCCCAAATAAGATTTTGGAACGACTAAGACTACAAAAGGTCAGAGTGAAACATTTTTCAAGTCTAAGATAGTTTAGCATATCAGCAGGAAAGGTCTGTGATACTAGGATGAGAGTCAGCCCAAAGCTCACAAGCAGCACCAGCCATGGGTCTGGGAGGTGTCTGTGACAGTGGCAGCAGCAGCAGCAGCAGTAGCAGCTTTGGGAACTATCAGTCCAGGAATGATAAAAGGGTCAGACAATTGGTCAGAAATAGATTTCAGGGGAACCTTTGCTGGCACTGGGTGCACCTGGCACTAATTGACAACCATATGCCAATACACAGTTCTAGGTCACAATTCCAGGGCAAAGAAGAGTGCCTGAGGTCAGTCACAAGAGGGAAGGGTCCTGCTCCAACTTCCAATACAGAGAGAAGAACTAGCACTTGTGGCTGTGGGGGAATAGTACACCTGGTCACATTTCCAGGGCCAAGAAGAGTGCTAAAACTTGTGGCTACAAGGGAGCAGGGTAAAGACAATGGTACAAACCAGGAAAGCAATGACCAGACCTTTCCCTAGATCACACCATCTTGGAAATAGCAAAAACTTGCGGATGCCCAAAATTAGCTATGAAAACACCAGAAAAACAAAACAAAAAAACCACACATGAAGTTTGGGACAGTGATTTTCCATCCCCAAGTGAACAGAGAACAACTTCAACATAATATTCAAAGTCAAGAAATAGACGGGAAAATATTAGCAAACAACAACGACAAAAATAATTTGACCTTTTTAAAAAAGGAAAAGCTACTGTAGTGACAGGGAAGATCAATAGAGCAAAGACTTAAAGAAAAAATGCTAATTTGACCAAACTTGAACAAGAATTCCTGGAAAAGTTAAAGCTATGAGTAGTAAAGGAAAATTGTGAAGAGTGGGTTGATAATAATACAAGAAAATTATGAAAAGAGAATTGGATTAGTAAATCTAATTAGTTACTCACAGATTAATGAGGCAGAAAAATACTGAAAAAACACCTTAAAAAACAGATTTGTTCTAATAGAAAAAGAGACACTAAAATGCACGGAAGAACTCCTTAAAAAAGCAGAATTGGCCAAATGGATAAAGAGGTACAAAAGCACAATGAAGAAAACGATTCCTTAAAAATTAGAATGGGGGGGCGGAGCCAAGATGGGGGCTGGGAAGCAGTGACTGGCATGAGCTCCCCACCTAGTCCCTCCAAAAACCTATAAAAAATGGCTCTGAACCAATTCTAGAGCTGCAGAACCCACAAAGTGGCAGAGGGAAGCAAGGCTCCAGCCCAGGACAGCCTGGATGGTCTCTGGGTAAGGTCTATCCCACACAGAGCTCCCAGCCCCCAGCTGAGGGGAGCAGAGATGAGCCCAGCGTGTGGGGCACAAACAGACCAGAGGTGGACCTACCAGACCAGGAGATGAGCGGAGAGTGCCCTGGCATCCTGAATTACTGAGCTGTGGCATCCACCAGACCTCTCAACCCACAAAGAGCAAAGACATCAGAGAAAGTTAGTGGGAAAAGCTGCGGGACTGAGATTGCGGTTCAGCTACCGCCTCTGGGGCAGCGGAGGTGGGGCAGCTTTAGAACTAAGGCTGCAGTTGCTTCTGGCCCCAGGCCCACCTGGTGGGAGGAATTAAGTGGCTGATCAGAGCAGGAGTGAAGAGCCTGCTGAAGATTTAAGCCCAGTCCAGGTAGGGGGTTCTTGGGGAAGGAGGAGTGCTGGTGAGGCAGCGCATCCACCCAAACGTGGAACATTG
>JAQQSZ010009483.1:0-12763 GCA_028646595.1 Phalanger gymnotis
TTGTTTAGGAAAGATCTTGATGGATAAATAAACAATTGCATCAACTATGACCACATTTCTATTGAGGAACCTGGCAATATGGCATGAACCTTGGGATTTTTTTGGAAGTGTAACAAGAATTTTTTAAGGACCTACTATTTGCAAGGCACAGTGGTAGGTCCTAGGGATTCAAAGATAGAAACAAAAACAGTCTCTGACTAAAGTTTATATTCCATTGCATTGGGGAAAACAATACATACACAAGTCAATACAAAAGATTCAAAATAAATACAAAACACATACACACACATATGTAGTGTGTAGGAAGGGGAGGGCACCTATCATAAGAGGACCCAAGAAAGGCCTTTCATAAGGGATATCACTTAGGGAGCTAGGGTTTTCAAGTGGCATAAGTGAGGGAGAAGAGCATGTTAGGCATTGGGAATAATCAATACAAGGCAAGGAAGTGAGACACTTATTGTCCTATATGGAGAATAACGAGTAGGCTGCTGGCAGCTAGGTGGAGTAGTGGATGGGCCTGGAGGCAGGAAGACTTCTCTTCCGGAGTTCAAATCTGACTTCAGACACTTACTATCTGTGTGACCCTGTGCAAGTCACTTAACTCAGTTTCCACATCTGTAAAATGAACTGGAGAAGGAAATGGCAAACCACTCCTGCATCTTTGCCAAGAAAACCCCAGATGGGGTCATGAAAAGTCAGACACAACTGAAAAACTACTGAACAGCAACAAGAAAAGACTGTTTGGTAGGAACATAGAATAAGGGAAGGAGAGTAATGTGAATAAAATCGGTCTGGAAAGATAGGCTGGAGTGAAATTGTAGAAGGTTCTAAATGACAAATAGGAGGAGTTTGTGTTTTATCCTATAGGTATAGGGAACTTATATTCTACTAGAAGGAAATAACGCATACACAGATTAGCAAATACAAAATATATGCAGAGGAAATAAAATTTCTTGATCAAGAGAGTGATGTGGACACACCTGTGCTTCAGGAATATCAGTTTAAATATCGTTACTCTATAGCATTCTTACATTATTAATAAAAACCACTCAAGTTATTAATTTTGAGATCGCTGTACTGTTTGGTCATGTTTATGAATTGAAATCAATGGAATTGGAGACCAGCCAATTTGAGATAGTGTAGGTATAGTCCTTTCTGAAAATCAGGAGATGGATGAACTAGCATGTGGTTGGCCGTTCCAAATGCTGCACAGACGAAAGGTAGTCCATCAATCAATCACATAAATTGCCTATCAGGAAAACACTTTCTTTTAAAAATCTTCATGAAACTACTAAATGGCTGAACTTCTCCATTATTAATAATTGAAAACAGTTCAATTGAAAAACCTGCAATGCAGATAGCGGCACAGCGGATAGAGTGCATTAGGCCTTGAATCAGGAAGAACTGAGTTCAAATATGACCCTAGACACTTACTGGTTCTGTGACCCTGGGCAAATAATTTAACCTTTCATTGCCTTGCTTTCCCCAATTATAAAATGAGAATAACAATAGAGCCTACCTTGTAGGTTTGTTGTGAGGATCAAGTGAAACAGTATTTGTTAAAAAACAAAAAAAAACAAAATGCTTAGCACAGTGCTTGCTATATAGTAGGGCTAAATAAATTTGTATTAACTTCCCTCCTCACATCCTAGAATCCCTAGAACACTGCTCAGGTGTCACCTACCTCACCTATATGAGGCTTTTCCTGATCTTTGCCTTTTTAGTGTTCTCCCTACTGAAATTACTTTGCATTTAATGTATATGTTTTTATCATATACATTGTTGTTTTACTCCAGTAGAATGTGAAGTCCTTAAGGGCAGGGATAGTTTCATTTTTATCTTTTTGTCTCCAATACCTGGTAGAGTGTCTTCTCTATGGTAGAAACTCCATTTTATTGACATGAACTGGAGGGAGAGAATGGGCTGTCACTACTGGGAAACTGCAAAACTCTTTTAGTCCAGGTTCCATCTGATTCCACTAAGGGGTCCCTCTACTCTTGACCTTCAAATACGGAGGCCAGGTTTAATCATTGGTTAACTCAAAAAGTAAAAAGGAAAATCAAAATTCCTGTTGCAGAAGGAAAGAAGAGGCTCTACAGAACTTCCCAGACTACGTGGAACTCTCCCCACAGGAATTTGGGTCACTTGTAAAAGGATTTCCTTGCAGTAGTCAGAGCCAAGGTGACATTATGTAACATAAATTTATAGTAGGCTCTACATTTAGCAACAAAAAGTATAGGAATATAGTTGGTGGATGGTGAGAGTAAGCCACGGTTGGAATTTGGCTGAGGTGCAACCATGGACTTGATGAGCTGGGAAGTAAAGGTATGTGAGGGGACATCAACATGTAAATTGAATCTCTTGCATAAGTGTAGGAGTTAGGCTAGATAGAGAGATGAGTCCTTTCTGACCACTAACTGATCAGTGAGATAAATGGAGGCGGAAGGGTGGGTTGGAAGTGAGGATGGACAAAGCAGGATAATTGATTTAATATAAATGAACATTCAAATTCTAGTGGAGGTGGGGAGATAAGAAAAGTTGAGTTCCTTGACTTAATTAACATTGCATTACAACCTTTGGGGAGGGGTATACTAATGATGAGTGAATAATTTCATCACATGTTTCACTTCCAAGCTGTATAGGGATGTTACACATATAATCTCAATCAAAACAAGCAGTCCAGTAATTAGCACATTGTACTTTAAATGCACATATGAATTACAGGAAGAGGGAGAGAGGAGGAAGAAAAAGAAAGGGGACTGATAGAAAATTGTTCTTAGTCCCTACAACAGTTACTAATTTGAGTAAAAGGTCTCCAAAATCCTGTCCTCTCACTGGAATCCACTGCAAATCCACTCATATTTCCTCTCCCAAGCATGAGCTTAATAATAAACATTGTATCTATGTTTATTTTATCAATATAGTATTCTATATAATCCCTACTATGTTCTGTAGTGCATAGGGAATTGTACTGGGAAGTCAGGAAGACGTGGTTTCAAATCCTACCTTAGACGCTATAAGACCCTTGGCTAGTTACTCAAATGATGTATGCCTCAATATCCTCATCTGTAAATTGAGGGGGTTAGACTCAATGGACTCTAAGATCTCTTCCAGCTCTAAATATATGATCTGATGACTGTATCTCTACATAGGTGGAAACCACATCTGTGATTTCTTTGGCATAGAGAACTTCTAGGTGAGCTAGAAACTTCTTCGACCAATGCAAGTAGGTACAGGTAGCTAAGTGGTGAAATGGTTAGTTTTGAAACCAGAGGCAGGAAGACCCAAGTTCTAATCCAGTTTCAGACACTTACTAGATATGTAGCCTAGGCAAATCACTTAAAGGCTGTCTGCCTCAGTTTCCCCACCTGTAAAATGAGAATAATAATAGCACCATTGGTGCAAGGATCAACTGAGATAATATTTGTAAAGCACTTTGCAAATCTCGAAGTCCTATAAAAATGCTAGCCAGCTGTCATTCCTTTTAACTTATTTTCTTAGAGAGTTGCCTAGAAAAGTGTTGTTAAATTCAAATAGAAACAGGACCATAAATATACACAAGGATTCTTCATATTGACTTAGAAAACCATTTATTCACATCCTATTCACATATTAACATTATTGACTTAGAAACATATTGACTTAGAAAACCATTTATTCACATCCTATTCACATATTAACATTATCCATGATCTGATATATTTTTATTTTGTTAAACATTTCTCCACAACCAGATAAAGTACTGGGGAAAGAATTCGGTAAAGTGTCTATTCTATCACTGCCTCTATACCTATCTGAATGACCTATTACTTGTATCATTCCTTCCCAACAATTTCAGTATGAGAAGGAGGAAGAAAAGGAGGAGAAAAAGTAGAAGAAGAAGGAGGACAAAGAAGAGGAAAAGGAAGAAAAAGACAACAACAACATGTTTAACTTGGAGAGGTTTGGGTTATTGGGTGATGACCTTGGTTTCAGAAATGAATTTTGGGTTATATCAAGGAAGTCGATTGCCAACTTGTTCACTAATCAGCACCTCTTCTAACTGAATTCCTCCCCCACTGGCTGTCCCTGGGCCTATATTTGAATGATGAATAAAGTGAGGAAGTAAAGACAGGCCCTGGACTAGGCTGCTAAGAGTTCAAACAGTGTGTTAACCTCCATCTCCTGTGACTGTGTAAGTGAGGTTAACACCTCACCTAATGTTTTACACCCTTTTCCACACCTTTCCTTGGAATTGCTATAGGCAAACAATATTAAGAATGGATAAGCAACATAGTGAGAGTGAAAAAACCCCCACAGCTTTGGGGTAAAGCAAATCCTGCAAGAAATACTCTGTATAGACGTGATCAGTGAAGTAAATCAGTGGAGGCATAAGTGTGACAAATGAAAGCTTATTTGGGTTAGTTGGTCCGAAGAATTTTGCTTTATATTAAAAAGAAAAAAAAAGCTGTGATTTCTATACTAGAGTAAATTTGCTTTTCTTGGTTCTATTTTGAAGTCCTTCTTGAGAGCATTCTATTATTCATAAAACTCACAGAGTATCTAGATCTGAAGGGGACTCTAGACATGATCTAGTGAAGCCAACCCAACCATATTACAGATGAAGAAATTGAAGGCCAAAGAGGTGCTGTGAATTGCTGTATCAGTAAGGCAAGATTCATGACCTCGAGGATGACCATGAACATGCCTGAATGGTTCGGAATCACAAAGCATGAAAAACTCTCTAGGTAGAAAGCAGAGAAAATATAACATTTTTTTAGACACCAGAGTTTCAAATCCCAAGACCAATAACCCCAATTTGATATAGTAGTAATTATATTCCAAAATCAGCAAGCCCATCTCAATGCAGCAACAAGGAAATTGTAATAGTATTATAGCAAGGAATCAAGTTGTCCTGTAACCTTGCCCCCTGCTAGGGCCTTCCTGTAAACAATTACTCATGAATCCTAACTCTCTGCTGAGTGCTCTCTCTGCAGCTCTGTCAATGCTGGCTCTCTCAATGACTGCTCTTTGGAATCCTCTTGATGTCTGCTGCCTCAATGTCTTCTAGATGTTTGCTTCTCAATTCTGCTTTCCTTCAGTTCTGCTTCTCTTCAGTTCTGTCTCTCTTCAATTCTGGTTCTCTTACACTCTGGGCTCTCCTTATATACAGTACTAGCTGGTGTCTGATTGGCTAGAACTCAAGTCTCTGGCTGAATTCAGGATAGACTAGAACTCAGTGCACATCCCATTGGCTCTAGTCTTAGCAACTCCCCTTAGTGCCCTGAGGGTTTCACACCCAAATTGGCATAGCACCTAGTAAGAAGGGGTTTTAGGACTACTTACAAGCAAAGATATAATCAAGCTTTTTCACCTAGCCCCACTTGAGCCCTATTGAATGGGTAGAGAAGATCTTTGATCACATTAATACTACAATTGCCCGTGGTCATGTATCTGATTAGTGGGAGAACCATGACCTGAACCCAGGTCTCCCAATTTTTAAGTTTAACACTTTTTATCCCATTACAGAAATTTGTTGTTGAGCCAAGGTCATATGATCATTGGGCATAGGACCATAAGGTTTTAGATTTTGAAACGGAAAGGACCTCAGAAGTCATTTCCTTCAACCTCCTTGTTTTTCAGAGAAGAAACTGAGACCCAGAGGTTAAATGACTTAACTAAAGCTATATAACAAGTAAATGAAAGTGCTGGGATTTGAAAACACAACTGACTCCAGATAGAGCAATCTTGATATTGTACCACTCCTTCTATTTAGTAGTTGAGCCCAGAAAGAAGTTGAAGAATAATCTATTACTGAAGAATTATTTGTATGAAGGGGGTGGATACTGGACTTACACACTTTGGTTACAATATTCAGATTTGTCATAGTAAATTTGATGACATATTAGGTATTTCCCTCATTAAAACAGTTACTCTTTCCATTAGAATATGTGAGGTAGGCGACATTCCCAAATGAGAGTTTTTATTGTTTAGTCAATTCAGTTGCATTTGACTCTTTGTGACCCTTCTTGGCAAAGGTACTAGAGTGTTATGCTATTTCCTTCTCCAGTGGATTTAGTCAAACAGAGCTTAAGTGTCTTGCCCAGGTTCACACAGCTAGTAAGTCTCTGAGGCTGGATTTGAACTCAGACCTTCCTGACTCCACTCCTAGCACTCTCTCCACTGAGCCAACTACAGAATCTCTATGAAAAAAAAAATAAGGATTTATAAATTAGCTCAGTAATGGTGTGTACAATGTGTGATGATACCATGTGGAACAGGGACTGTGGGACATCTTGGGGGATGAAGAGTAACGGGTACCAACCTTATTTATTTCTCCTTGTATGGGCTCTAGCAAAAGTGCTCTAGAGAAATCCATAGGGTGTACTAGCATTGCCAGTAAGGTAAACCATTTGTACTCATTGGCAAAACAAACACTATTAGAGTGCTATATTTTCTTTTAACTAAAAGGCATCTTTGTACACATTACTTTCTTGGGATTTATGAGCCATCATTTTAATGTTTAGGTCATATTTTGTCTTTTAAATGTTTTGTTTATACCCTTTGTCTTCTTATCGCAGTCATTTCAATCTTCCCTCTGACCTCTACCACTGAACACTCCCTTGGGACAAAGAAAAACAATTAATAAGAAAAAAATTTACAGAGAATGTTTCTGACATGCATCTATCCCACACATTTTAACATCTGCCTGTCACTGCTTCTTCTCTACACTTGAACCAATACCTTCCAGAGCAGCCCTGCATAGACCATATTCCTCTCCCAGTGGCAACAAATCTTCTTAGATCTGGAATTGCATCTGGGAGTTGAACTAATTTCATGACTGAAGAAAATTCACCTAACCCACTTTATCTTGCTGGCTGAGACCATGCTCCACATCCACCCATCCCAGCTAATATCTTAGCATCTGTCTGATGTACTCCACCCCTGCCATCTTTGGTTTTCTACCTATTGCTCTGGGATCAGTAATTATGTCATTACAACCATTGCATGTGGAAAAGGTGTGACAGTCGATTAATTCGTGCTACTCACACCAATCCTATAACTCCCCAGACCAAAGATCTCTTCCTTTACCTCTATTCTTCTATATGTATTGTATCCTCTATTAGAATATAAGCTCCTTGAGGATAGGGACTCACTCTTCTGCATTTGTATCCCCAATACTTAGATCATAATGAGTTCATAATTAATGCTTTCCCATTTATTCAATATTCTAGCCAAAAAGTCTCCTTCTTCTCTGCCATGAAAGAAAGTATGCTTTAATTATCTGTTCTCTGTAACCTTCACTGCTTTTTTAATTTAGAATTTAACTTCCTCTTAAAAGAAATTAATGATATAAATTCCTTTACACCATTGTAGTAATTGTGTATATTGTTTTATTTCACATATTGATTTTCAAAATATCTTTATAATTATTTTCAAAGATTTGTTATCTTCAATACCTTTGAAGAAAACTCTGCTGGAGAAAACTCCAAGACCACAATAATCAGAAAGAAATTGTACTATAGGAGATATAAATACATATCAACTTTCTGTAAGAGTGGTAAACTAACCTTTATATTGAATTTGATCCTATTTGGTTTCTTGGTAATTAAATTAGTCCCTTTCAGTCAAATGCAGTATGCTATGAAATCAGTGTCTTTACTATTGCTCCTTCCGATAAAGCGGACTTTCTAAGTCTTGCAGTAGTTATTTTGGGATTGATGGTTTAATAACTTTGGGTTATTTGAAGCTGGCTTTGAAAAGGGCTCGATGAATCTTTTAGTGGGAAGAAAATGTTTTAAGGTTTTGCTTGTTGGCTCTTTTATGACAGGCAAATATGTTTATGTGTGCTGTGCTGTTTTCCCTCAAGACATTTAATTTTTATGGTATATAATGAAATGGATCAACAGGGTAGGGTAGGAAGCAGAGTTGACTCTTCTAGGCATGATTATTGTGTTGAGAATGAAATCTGCAATGAAAAGAGTCTGAGGCAAAAGAGTACCAAACATGATCAATTTATTGACAAAGCTAGTGTATGCCAATAAATGGGATCCAAGGCTCCTCAGAAATCAGAGACACCTTTGGGGTTTTACATAGTTATTTTTTTGTCAATGAAGAGGAACACAAAATTTACAAATTCTTGAGTAAGATGTTTGATTGATTTCTGATTGGCTGAGGCATGATACAATATTTTGTGGCTATGATATTCTGGGAAGAGGGAAGCTTAGGGGATTTGTAATATTAAGCTACTGGGTGTGTTAGGGCATCACAGTAATAAGCAATAATCACTTTCTGACTGATTGGCTAGGTATTACAAAAATTAGTGATTAACAGAGTATCGAAAACTCAGTATCTTAATTTAGCATCTTCTGCAACTGGCTTGCACATAATAGAATCTTTATCTATAATATCTATAATACTATATAATTTATAATGTCTAATCTATGTATTACAGAGTCAGGGGGAATCTTACAAATTCAGGAGCCTTTGAGGTTAGCAAAAATAGGGCACTAGAACTCTTGCGGTCTTTGCTGACATAAACTAGTTTGACAGAGCCTAATGATTTATAAAAAAGTTAAAATCAGAGTTAAGATTTTCAGCATTGGTTAAAATAAAATAAAACACATTTGATTAAGATACTCCAAAATCCCACTTTTCAACTGGAAAGGATTAGAATAAACACAAACAATGGCCTCCTTGCTCACACATAGAGAGGTATAGAATCCAAGACGAGGAAGGTAATAGTTCCATTCCATTCTGCTCTAGGCAGAACACATCTGGTATATTGTATTTATTCTGAACACCAAATGTTGGAAAGGATGCAGATAGGTTGGAGTAAGTCGAGGAGAGGGTGACTAGGACGAAGTGAACACAAGAGAACAAACTACTCTAGGATCAATTGGAGGAAGTGGGATTGTTTAGTCTGGAGCTGTCTTTAAGTTTCTGAATGTCTGCCCTTTAGAAGAAAAGATTAAAATGATCATTCTTGATCTCAGAAGGCAGAACTAAGAATAGTATAGAGAAGAAGATCTACATTGATGCAAGAAAAAAGATGTTCTAAAAATGAAAACTGTATAAAAGTAAAATGGGCAACCCCAGGATATAATGGGTCCCACCTAACTAGAAGTATTTAAATACAAGTTGGATGGACATTTTTTGAAGTGGTTTTAGGTGAAAATCCCTATATTTATCTACCTACCTACCTATCCATCCATCCATCATCTATTTATCTATCTATCTGTCTATCTATCTATCTATCTATCTATCTATCTATCTATCTATCTATCTATGAGTTGGATTAAATATTCCATCCAACTCAGGGAATCTATGATTCTGTGATATATATGGTGCTATTGAAATTCCTAGGGCATTCCAAAATTTTTTTGAGCAGCGAAAGCACCTCTACCCTAAAGGTATAGTCTCTCTATATAATCCTTTATAAATGAAATGATGTAATCACACATCGCTTGATGTAAATCACTTTTGTTACTTTTTCATTATACAGGGTACCCAATTGTTGGTCCAAGTCAGCACATATGCCTCTTAGAAAATTCATCAGCTTCCATCTGCTAGATCTCCTCTTCTGTTAAGTACTGCTTGCTTCATTCTCTACAATAACAAATCATTACTGATGTGGAAACCATCCTTGAATCAGTTGTCTCTATAAAGTCAGACTACCAACACAATAGAAAAAGAAGAAAATTAATACAAAGCTAGAATAAAGAATAAAAATGAAAAAAGCAGTATGACAATCCTAATGGGACCTCCTTGAAGAAATTTTTGCAAAAATAAAGAGAGAATGGATGGAAGAAAAGCTATTAACATTGATTACAGCAATTTCAGAATTTAAATGGAGTTAAATTAATGATCATAATGAGAAGACCAAAAGAGCTTAAAGATCACCTTGGACAGGAAATTCTCTACCTGCAAAACAGAGAGAAAGAACAGTCACAGACAATACTAGTTTATAATATGAATTCATTTGTAAAATCTTATGAAGAAAGAAGTTGGAAAATTATGAAGTTTCCCCTCATAAAACACTAAGAATCAGTGAAAGTAAAAATACTTTAAAGAAATCTTGGCATGAGAGCAACTAAGCAAAATCATTTAAAGGTGTTTACAGATGAAACTGGAAGAAGGGAAACAAACCAATGAAAGATTGAAAAGATCTGCAAAGATTTCTATAACAAATTCTTTTCACTCTCAAGGCTACAGATCCCTTACATTTAGACTCTAACATCAGAGTCCCAGACATGTTTATAGAGGAAATGGCAATGACATTGAATAAAAAAAAGACAGGAGAAGTAGTTGAACTGGACCAAGTACATAAAAAGAGTTATATGTTAAAGGTGATACAATTTTTAGAGCATTGAGGGATCAATTCTCAAGGTACATGAAAAAGAGCAAGATAACAAAGATATGGGAAAAACTGAGACTTTATTGTTAACAAACAAATGAGACCAAGGGAGCATCAATAACTACTGATTCATATGTCTACTTTTCCATTTGTACAAAATTTCTACGAGATTTATTAACTTACATAAGCATTAAGTGGGCATCCTTGAGAAGTGTATTAGATGGTAACATACAGGCATTCATAAATGATTTTTTGCATCTTTATTATTATGCAAGGTCCCAGTATGATTTTTATCTGTTAGTTCTTTTAAAAAGGATTTAATTTGATAAAGCAAAATGACACTTAAAGGTTCTCTTCCAACAAGGTCTCTCATGCATATATGAAAATTATGTAAGATACTGTGAAAAAAATAGCAATAGAGACAATTTTGTTCTACAACCACATGGACATTGATATCCAAAAAGGCATGAGATAGGGACATGCATTCTCACCAAACATACTCACCATTGCATGGAGGAGATCCACCAGAGAATACAAACTGAGGAAAAATTGCTTATGGGCAGCCATATCCTTTGCTATTGTTCTTGTTTGATATTGTGTTGATTAAATCAAGCCATAGAACACTGCTGAGTCTCCCAAATGAAATGCATAAATACTCTAAAGAATTTATCTAACTATCCAAAGAGGAAAAACCAAATAGATAATAAATGTTTATTGTGCAGATATAATAGGTGGTTGAATGGGCAATCTACAGAGGACAGACATTGGAAATAGGAATGAATTGGCCCAAATTGAACAGGAAAAGGAAAAGGAATTAGATTGGTTTTGAAAAAGTTCTTTTTGTGACCTTTCTTATCACTGAAACAAAGGCCCTTCTTTTTTATCACCAGTAGTCGGCTAGTGGTGCTTATAAATGTGATTCACAGAATGAATCAATCACTCAATCAATCAATAAACATTTATTAAGTTCCTACAATGTGCCAGGCACTGTGTTAAGCACTGGAGATACAAAAGAGGCAAAAGATAGTCCCTGTCCTCAAAAAGCTCACAATCTAATAGGGGAGAAGACATGCAAACAAATATATACAAAGAAGCTATATACACAACAAGTAGGAAATAATGAACAGAAGGAAAGCACTAGAATTAAGAAGCATTGGGAAAGACTTCCTGTAGAAGATGGCACTTTATTTGGGACTTAAAGGAAATCAGGAAAGCCAGTAGGTGGAGGTGAGGGAGAGAAAGCATTCCAGGCATGGGGGACAACCAGAGAAAATACCCACAGCCTGAGAGATGGAGTGTCTTTGTAGAATAGTGAGAAGTCCATTGTCAGTGGATCAAAAAGTACGTGGCAGGAAGTAAGGTGTAAGAATACTGGAAAGGTTGGAGAGAGTTAGGTTATGAAATACTTTGAATACCAAGTGGTATTTGCATTTGATCCTGGAGGCAATAGGGAGCCACTGGAATTTATTGAGTAAGGGGTGGCAGAGTGGCAAGGTCAGCTTTTCATTTAAGGAAAATCACTGTAGCATCTGAATGGAAGATGGATTGGAATGAGGAGAGACTTTTTAAAGCAGACCTTCAGCAAGCTATTGCAATAGTCCAGGAGTGAGATGACAAGGACTTGCACCAGAAGAGAAAAGGGATTATATTTGAAAAATGTCACAGAGGTGAAATTAGCTTACCTTGCAACAAACTGGACAGATAGTGAAGAGTTGAATGATATATTCTCTGAAGGACTGAAATTGAAGATCACCCAAAGGGGAATGCAGAAGGATATGGTGGACTCTGGTAGACTAAAACATATTGCAAGAAATTAACTACGAAGGAGACACTATGTAAGACATGTAAAAGAGGGGAGAAACCAAGAGGACAGCTGGAAAGCAGGGACTTGTGTAGGGCTCTCTCCGAGGATGCTCCAAACACCGATAAAAAATGTCTCTGAACAAATTCTAAAACTGTAGAACCCAGGAAATAGCAGAGGGAAGCAGGGCTCCAGCCCAGGACAGCCTGGATGGTCGCTGGGTAAGGTCTATTGCACATAGAGCTGGGAGTGGAGCAGAGCAGAGCAGAGCACAGAATGGGCTGCACCTGGGCCAACCAGACTGGGACCCAGGTGGAACAGGCCCTAGAGCCCTGATTCAGTGAGCTGTGGCAGTTACCAGACTTCTCAACCCACAAACACCAAAGACAACAGAGAAGGTTAGTGGGAAAAGCTTCTGGGACAGAGTGAAAGGAGTTCACGGTTTGGCCACCCAAACAAAAGAATCAAGAGAAGCATGAAAAGGTAATCAAGAAAAAGAACAAGAAAAAGAAACTGCAAGGGACTTACTAAAGTTGAACTGTTTTGTTTACATTCCTACATGGAAAGATGATGTATATGATTCATGAGACCTCAGTATTAGGGTAGCTGAAGGGAATATGCATATA
>JAQQSZ010009484.1:0-12763 GCA_028646595.1 Phalanger gymnotis
AGGCAGAGCATCCTCACAATGGGTGAGATTCCAATGCAACTTACCCACATGGAGACTTATATAGGGCTTTGAACAAAGAAAGCTCACTGCTTACTACCCTGGATATTCCCATTGGGAGTGGAGCCACCCCTCACAATGGGGTCTCACTAGATGTTATTCTTAGGAGCTAGCTAGGCTCTGAGAATGGCAGTTTTTCCATATGTCTAACCTCAAGAATATTTATTATTCTTTGCTCAAGTCCTGGTCACGTGTGAGAGTTCTGTGGAGAAGACAACCTGATACATACGTGCAAGGCTTGCACTATAATTTGAAGGATCTTTTGTATATAATGATTTATCATTCACATAGGTGTACTAATCCTCTTAAATTGATCATATTCCTCATGGAAAGGCTAACAATGCTGGAGGCTGAAGGTGCTGAAGGGACCACTTGTCCAAATACCTAATTTTAAAGATGAGGAAACTGAAGCCCAGGGAAATTAAGTAATCTGTTCAAATTCATTAGACTGGTTAGGCAACAAAGCAGGATAGAAATAAAAAAAAATCTTGTTTCCCAGTCCAAAGTCCTGAGAATATAACATGATTATACATGACTCACCACATATTTGTTTGCTTTATAGATATTAGGGCAAGCACAAGTGCCTATTTTGGGGCAGTGCCCAGAAATTTAAGAAGTGGCAGGAAAAAAAACCAACTATTGACTTTCTGCACCTTTCTTCTCTTCATTTACCCCATCCCTATACTAAATCAATGCCAATTTATCTCATAACATTTACTGTGCATAACTTTTTAGTTATTTATTACCAGCTAGGTCTCTTTTATATCTCTGACAATTATTAAAATATATTTATATCTCTCAAAATATTTAACTAAAGATTTTTATCACTCTAATTTTCATTATCTTTTAAACATTTCAATTTTTAAAATTCTATTAAATGTGAACACATATTTCATGAAAAAAATTAACATTTCTCCTTTCTTTTTTGTTGGTGTGTAATGATCACGTTCATTATCATTTGAAATAAAGCTTAAAGGAATAGAAATATTTTGTATAAGACAGAGATGTGGAAGAAATACATTAGGGAATGGGAAATGTGTGTGCATACAAATACTGGGGAGCTGGCATGACAAAATCAAGTAGCAACTATTAGCTGGAAAGAATATAAAAAAGCAAGGTTGAGCACAGATGGCATGTAGCATGTATGAATGGAAATATCACTAAGTAAAGTTGGGAAAATAGATTGGAGCCAGACTGTATGTGAGGAGTTTGCATGTTTTTCTTTAGGCACAGAATTGATAGTCACTGATGGCTTTTTAGGAGGATAGTTATAGATAGTGTAGTATATTAAACACCAGAACTGGAATCATGAGGACTTGAATTCAAATCTGTCCTCAGATACCTAGCAACTGTTTGACCTTTGGCAAGTGATTTAATCTATTTGCCTCAGTCTTTTTTAACTATGAAGTGAAGATAACAATAGCACCTACAACCTCAGTTTGTTGTGAGTATCAAATGAGATAATAATTGCAAGGTGCTTAGCATGGAATCTGTCACATAGTAAGGGCTATAGTATGATGATGATGATGATGATGTTGATTTGAACCATCATGTGAAAGTGAGGGAAGTGCTAAAAGCAAGATGTATTCTAAATTTCTTCACAAATATTTCCTGAAAAATTTATTAGGAATAGGAAAGTGATGCTCTCATGGTTTTAGGCAATTTACTTTTTGACAGTAGGAGTGAGAAGAATCTGGAATTCTTAAGGCCTCTTTACATCCACCATGTTAAACCAAATTAAATTAGTCACTTCTAATTTTCTGTTTGAAGATTTTCTAGTTCTACAATTATAGGCTGTGACTCCAAGGGAAGAAAATAAGTAAAATAATTCTTTTGTATGGTGCAGTAGCGGGGAGACCAGCTATAAAAATTAAGAACAACAGCAAAAACAATAGCTAAATGGAGTTTTGAAATTCTCTCCTTTCCACACAACTACACACAAACTTTTACAGCTACTTCGTGGCTTTCTTTAGGTATAATATTTAAAGGTAATTGCTGCTTTATATCTATTATAATTAAGATTTCTTGTATAAATGTCTCTTTCAGTTCTTGTTTTTTTTTCTTTTTTTTAATAGACCCAGGGGAATGGGGAATTATTAATGTTATCAAGTCCCTACAAAAATACTAGAGAATAAAAATAGGCCAGAGGGTGCAACAATTAAATATATCAAACATATCCACAGATTGAGTCATTGCTCTTTCTGCTGCCTGTGGGCCAAATTCCATAAGCTATCTGGGATATATTGTCATGATAACTCTTACATGCTCTGTAAGCATATCCTAATTACTTTCAAGAATATTACAATTTGATTCACTAGGATGTGAGTCAGGAGCTTTAGATTATAGTTGCTTTTTTGTTCCATTTATTGTTATGATGAGCACATACCAATTTTTCAGATCCTCTGGTTCTGTACAATGAATGGACTGGATTATTCAATACTTAAGATCCTTTTCATTAATGTCAATTGTTGAAAATTTTTCATAACACCTTATAACACATTTATTTAACTATGTGACAATGGCAATCAGTTGTAGACAGAAGTGAAAATATAGAAATAATAATGATATGACCTAACTAAAATTTACTTCCAAGGCTCGTTCATGTTATGGAAGGGACTTTGCATTCACAAAGGGTATGGCAGCCTGAAATATGAGTATAACAGCTGTGTGCATACTTTTTCTTTATGGCGTAGCTTAGGAAAATATGTATAGAATCATCATCAGGTTGCCCATAGGATATTGATTTTTTTTTGCCATAAGACTTCCTGATCCAAGTTGTAGAGGGATTGCAATGTGTACTAGTGTGGGAAACACCCTTGAGAACTGAAGTCTACTACAATGAAGTTTCAAAGTATGCACTAAATGTAATAGTTGTTTATTCTGGCATTTGTGCAATTTTAGCAAAATCTACTTAAAACTTATTTAAATGAATTTATGTACAGACTTGTTCAAATGAGTGTAGATAAAATTTGATGAAAGTAAAATGTTCCTAGTATGGAACCAAAAATGCCTTTAATGAGCTACTAAAAAAACTGAAGCTGTTAAGCATAAATAATCACATTATGATGTATTGCATTTTGCCTAGCTCAGTGGATAACTCAAGAAGTGATTAATTTATGTTTTTTAAACCTTAATTTTCTGTAAATTAAAATTAATGAAATTTTATTAATTACTGCAATTATTTTTAATAGTTTCAAACAATAATGCAATTTTTCCAACTCAGTTTTAAACAAATGTCTCCCAGCACTTAATTTAATGTTGGCAGTGGCTTTAGATTCTAAAGTCTGTATTTCAGAACATTCAGTGATAGAAAGCCATAGGGCTAGCTCTGGGAAAAATGGTAAAGTAGAAAGAGTTCTTCAGTGGCCTTCCATTCCCTTTCCTTCAACCCACAGCTTCCACCTCACCCTAATCTCTACAGTTTTCACTTTCTCTCTTTTTTTCAGAGGTCATCCAGTACAATGCCATCATTTCACAGATGCACAAGTCAAGACCTAGGGAGATCAATTGGTTTAGTCAAGGTTACACAGCTGATAAGAGGCATTCAACTGTACAATCCTTTGACTCAGAATGTTTTTTCCACTGTTTCATTTTGATTCTCATAGACCTATCTTCTCTTTCCTTATCCATTCTCATTCCATGCAAGGAGTTTGAAACTCCTTTAGTTTAAGACCAAAGACACTTTGGTCTTAAAAGTTACATGGATGGTAATTGTGGCCCTAGGAAAGTAATAGACTTACTCCAGTGCTTTTCCTGAGTATCTGAAGGACATCACCTTCATAAGGTATCGCTCTTCAACCCATGCACTCTGCTATATGTACTTTATTTCAGAGATAAAATTAGTAAACATATGTTTACCTCTATTATGATTTACCTGATATTAATTGTCAGATAGTCATTAAACAAATATATCTGCTTCTATTTCATTCAAGGAATCTATCCTAATTTTGGTACATGCTTTGAAGACAATTTATCTGAGTAAAGCCTTTATGATTGTATTTTGCTTTATATCATCTAGATGATAAATTTTGATAAACATAAGCCAAGTAGGAAAGGCAAAACATATAAATAATTCAGTAGAGAAGCTCAAGGAGAAACAAACCAAAAAAGCAGTGTCAATGGTAAGTGGAGTGGCTATATGTACACACTAAGAAGAGGAGTGGATTTGGGAGAAAAAATGAGGTCAATTTTAAGATGACTTGGACTTCCAGGTGGAAATATTCAAAAGGTAAGTGGCAGTGGAGCACTAAAGATCAGGGGACATAACTGGGCTATTTACATAGCTTAGAAAGTCATCTCACTATAGGTAACAATTCAATCCACAGGAAGGGATGAGATCATTAGCAGACACAAACACACACAAACACACATGCACACACATATACGTGGAAAGAGAGAAGGAGAGAGAGAGAGAGAGAGAGAGAGAGAGAGAGAGAGAGAGAGAGAGAGAGAGAGAGAGGGAGGGAGGGAGGGAGGGAGAGGGAGAGGGAGAGAGAGCGCACTTTCATCAATAAATGTATTATCAAAAAAAATGGGCTAGTCAACAGTGAGGAATAACCAAAGAAAATTTCATGTACTCTAATGGAATTTTTACAATATCAAGGTAAAGCCTTGGAAGATTTCACATGGATGCTCTTAGAAATTCTTTGAAATATTAGAATGTGTTAGCATGGTTCAAAATGGGAATCACAGAAGCTGAGTTTCCATCCCGATTCTACCATTTACTATCTGTGATTTTGGTTAATTCACTTGTCTTCTAAGATCCTTTACAACTCTAGATCTATGATCCTTTGATACTTAATGATTTGTCTATTTTCCTAGTTCTTAAAATATTAATGAGTAAGGACAAAATTTCATACTCCTCTCAGGAAATAAAATAATATTTTAGCAAAGCCTCCTTGAGGAAGTAACTTGATTTGAATTAAGTGGCTTTAAAAGTGGAATTTTCAAATTCCCTAGCGTGCAAGTCCAGAAAATATTTGGGAACTAATGGGACCTGAAATACACTAATAATCAATGCACTGTTGCTCACACACTTCAGGCCTTATTCCTATGAGGAATATATAATTCTTCAGTTTATTCAATTCTTGCCTTCCAGCCAATGTGTGGATTAGATAAATGTTTTTAGTAATATGACTTGATGAGATAGAAAAATGATTCATGAAAACACACTGTATCAAAACACATCAAAAACTATTCCTCTCCAAAGTAATATTCTGTGAGTTGTCAGCACGTTAAAGTAACACATAAGGGCAAAATGCTTCTTTTTAGCCCATTATTTTAAAACTGGCAATACATTGCTACCAAATAAAGTTCAAATCTCCAAAGATTTGGGATAAGAATAATCAGGTTTTGTTCAATTAATTTCAAATCCCATAATGTATTGAAATTTTAATGAATATTTCTTGTGCTAATTACAGAATTTCTATATTTATAGAATACTGACACCTCATAAATATCACATTCTGCTATTATCTCCATATGTGCTTGTGCTCTCTAAATATAGAAAAGTAGTAATTAGCATTAGAAATATTCATTAAAATTTGAAGGAAGATAAATAAGAAGCCAGAATGTCATTTATTCATTAAAATTTGCAAAGTAAAAATATCGCCTGCTATTCCCTAGCAGAATCTAACTTATACCAAAAATTTAACCCAGAAAAGGAAAAATGAAAAAGTCATCCTGTTATATCAGTAAGGCAAGATTCACAACCTCGAGGATGACAATGAATATGCCTGTATGGTTCAGAATTGCAAAGTATGAAAAACTCTCGGGGTTCAAGGCAGAGGAAGTATAACATTTATTTAGACACCAGTGTATCAAATCCTAAGACCAATAACTCCAATTCGATATAGCAGTAATTAAATTCAAAAGCCAGTAAGCCCACTTCAATGTAACAACAAGCAAATTATAGCACAGTATTATAGCAAGGAACCAAGTCATCCTGTAACTTTCCCCCTTGCTAGGGCCTTTCTGTTAGCAATCACCCATGAATTCTAACTGTCTGCTTGCCTGTGTCCTCTCCTGCAGTTCTGAAAGCCTTTGCAGTTCTCAGAGTCCTTGCAGTCTACTAGATTCTCTGGATTGTCAGTTCTCCAATCTCTTGATGCTGTAGATTCTCAGCTATTTGATCTCCACAAATCTGTGGTCTGCACTCTCTGCTCTGCAGTCTCACTTGATGTTGGCTCTCTTAATGTCTACTCTTCAATCCCCTCTTGATGTCTGCTGCCTCAGTGTCTTCTTAATGTCTGCTTCTCAAGTCTACTGCTCTCACGGTCTGGGCTTTTCTTATATACAGTCCTAGCTGGTATTTGATTGGTTAGAACACCTATCTCTGATTGGCTGAATTCATGCACATCTGATTGGATAGAACTCAGTGTACACATAATTGGCTCTGGCCTTAGCACCTCTCCTTAGAGCCCTCAGGGCTTCCCCCTTCTTGTGACCTAATTAGTAAAAGTGTATGGTCCTGGGGCCTTGCACCTAGTAAGTAAAGGGTGTAAATAAAGGCACCATTTAATGGGTGAGGAAGATCTTTATCACATTAACACCACACCTAGGAACTCTATCCCTAATGGCTGATAACCTATTTTGCTAAACTAGAGTAACAGTTAAGTTAATAAAGTAGATTATTAAGTTTCTTCTTTTTACTTAAAGAAATGTCCAGAACTAAGTTAAATAGTATAATGGATTTTAAGTTATGGTCTGAAAGCCTATTTTGCAACAGAAATAATAATATAAAGAATAGAGTATGCTTAGAGAAATCTGAAAGAAGAAATCCCCATCAAGATAGCACTAGTTAGGGAGGTTAGAGAGTTCATTTAGACTGAAATAAAACAAAAATCAATTCATGATAATTAGAAGAAACTATGTTATGAAACCAAGGCCAAGATAAATGGAATGACTTGCCCAAGGTGACCAAAAAGTAAGTGACAGATCTAGGTTTCAAGTTAATTTTTTTTTCTAAATTAATTGATCTTTCTACCACACAAGATTGTAAAATATAATATGATAATAAAAGTTTTCTTTATTGACAGTCCTTTCCACTAGATTTATTCTTCTGAATACTATTTCTTCCAATTTATTAATTAATATACTATGTCAGAAAAAATATGAAAGTTGTCCACTAAACTTGCCTTTCTTTAATCCTTTTTATCTACAAGGATTTTTCTAATCATATTATGTTAAACATTATAATTATGTGAAATTTTCTCATGTAAACACCCATAATAATAAAAACGGAGTAGGAGCAGATTTCCTGACATCTTTAAGGAATAAATTGTCCCTCAGAGAGTGAAAAAAAGAAACTTATTTTCATTACTCACGCAAAATGAAATATGATAATAATAGTTTAAAATTAATAATTTTGTAAAAAATCATTTTGAAATGCATCAGATACTTCTCTCCTTATTTGTGTATATATAATATACTTTAATCCTTTACTTGATCAGTCTGGATCAAAATTTTCAAAATCAATTATTGTACTATGCTTTTCCTGAAGACTAATTGAGGCATATAGGCCAATTTATCACTACATTAAGTAGACAGATTGTTATATTTTAATAGCTCTTAAATCTCAAGTCAGTATGACTTTCTTCCCAGAATCTCTGGTTTCTAATCTACTCCTGTCAATTGGGTAGTGACTAGAAAATTCAGTACACAAAGATAAATCATTAGGGGCTGCTAAACTGGATATCTTTATGTCTCTCCATATGGAGTGGAAAACATAGGCTTATCCTTAATACTAATAGGATTATCTGGTTTTGTAATTGTGTGTCTTAGTATTAAGGTTTTTTTTTTTTGAAATCTTACTGGCCCATAAGTGGTACATTGTTCCATGAAAGATAATGTTTTCCCTTGATTCATTTTTGTTCTTTGAAAAGTTTGTTTCTAAAATTTAATCCACCCTTTATGTGATCACTTTATCAGTAAAGGCTCTAGTTTCTAATATTCTCTGTTAAAGATTGTAGAAATGGAATGAATAATGAGGTTACGAATCACCTTGATTTACTTGAGCTCCATTATTACCAGGAAAGGCTGAAATACCTGGGAATCAAAATCAGCCAATCAGGAGGCAGAATGAATGCTGCTCGAGTTTGACATATCAGTGATCCTTTGCAATGTCCACTGGGTGAACTCTGTACACCTCTGCTTTGCCAGCAACCACAGGGCTGTCTCAAAGTTGTTTGTACCAGTTCCAAATGGACAGAGCTTGCACAAACATCTTGGTTCCAGGTACTCTGTGTTTATCCGATTCTCCTGCCTTCCTTTGTTGTGAAACCATACAAACCACTCTTTAAACCCCCAATCTTTGTGGCAGACAGAACACATCCCTGCTTCCTGACCACATATTCTGTACTTACCTAATAAATACTTCTGAATTTTGCACTTGAACTACGCCTTTGTTCCCTCTATTCAAGCAGATGATCTACCCCAATGAATTATTCTGCCAATTAATCATATGGTGTCAGAAGTTGGATCCTCAATGATTATGCCTTTAAAGCTATACTTTGAAACATGTTTTTCTTTTCTTGAGAAATATTTCAATACTTCAAAGAATATCCATTGTCAATAATGTATTTACTTCTTTTAGTGATACAGATTTCAATTCATCAGTCCTTTTCATTTTTGTGACTGTTACCTAAGGCCTGCTGACAATTCTCCACATTAAGTCCACCAAATATGCAATGCCTTTCTCTAGGTTTCTTGATTAAACAGGCACATGGGATGTCTCTCACTTTGGCCATTCGATTAGAACATCTCTCCTTCCTGACACATTTCCCTTTGTCAATATTTTCACTTAGATTATTTACTTGTTTATTGCTTCATTCTCTACATTCTTTAATAATTTTTATATTTATTCATTTACCATATTATAAAGGGCATTTCCCCCATTCTTATTAGCCATATTTTTTTTTAAGCAAGGAAATGAAAAACATAGTTTTCACTCAAAGTCTGTCAGTTCTCTATCCATATGTGGATGGTATCCTTAATCACGAGTCTTTTGAAATTGTGTTTATTCATTGTATTGATCAGAGTTACTAAGTCTTTCACAGTTGATTAGCTTTGCAATATTGCTGTGATTATATTTGTTGTTCTGGTTCTACTCATTTCACTTTATCACATTTCATTCAAAAATCTCAGGTTTTTCTGATAACATCCTCTTCATAATTTCCTACAGACTAATAATATTATTCCATTAAATGATACAAAATTCCTCTTTCAGGTCATTCCCCAAAATGAAGGGAATTCTATCACTTTTCCATTATTTGGCACTATAGAGCACATAGAGCTGCTATAAATATTTTCGTACATATGTGTCCTTGTCCTCTTCTTTTTTTATATATTTTTTAAGGTATAGACCTAGGAGAAGTATCACTGCTTTGAAGGGTATCTAGATTTAAATAGTTTTGGAAGAACCTTTCCTAGAATAGTAGGATTATTTTACAGCTCCCAAAGTAGTGCATTTGTATATTTTTTCTCATATTCCCTTCACATTTGTTAGCCATCTTAGTCAAGCTGATAAGTGTAAGATAACACCTCAGAATTGTTTTAAATCGCATCTTTCTATTTGCTAGTGATTAAGATTTTTTCTAATATGGCTATTGATAGCTTGTATTTCTTGCTCTTAAAATTATCTATTCACAACTTTTGACTTTATCAACTGGGGATGAATCTTATTCTTGTAAATTTGATTCAGTTCCTTATGTATTTTTGAATGGACCTTCACTGGAGAAAATGTTGAAAAGTTTTTTTTCCCCCCCGAGATTTCAATTGTATTAGTTACCTTAGTACAAAAACTAATTATTTCTATGTAATCAAATTTATTAATTATACTGCCTAATAAAGCTATCTTTTATTTGGTCATGAACTCTTTCTTTATCTAGATCTGATGGGTAATTTCTTCCATGATCTATGGATTTGCCTGCAATAGCATCCTTTATGTCTAAATTACATACCCATTTGGGCATATAACTTGGTATATATTTTGTGATGTTAGTATATGCCTAGTTTCTGACAGACAATTTTCCAGTTTTCCTAATGGCTTTTGTAAAATAGTGGATTTTCAGTCCAATAGCTAAAATCTTTGAGTTTATAAAACACCATGGTACTGTTCTCATTACTTCTGTATAAAGTCTTTCCAATCTGTTCCATTGCTCAATCTTTATATTTCTTACCTACTACCAAACTCTTTTGATGATTATAACTATGTAGTGTATTTTGACATTGTACTGCTAGACCTTAATTTTTTTTCAGTGATTATCTTGAAATCATTGGCCTTTCATTCCTACAGATAATTTTTATTAATTTTTCTATCTGTATGAGGAAATTATTTAGTAGTTTTACTGGTATATCACTGAACAAGTACATCAATTTAGGTAACGTCTCATTTATCAAATTGTTTTTGCCTACCAGGAATTAATCTTCATTCAGTTATTTAGATAAGTCTTTGTATGTCTGAAGAGTTTTTTTTTTGTAAATGTACTCACATATTTACTGAGTTGTATTATCAGCTAGATTCTGAAATATTTTTTTACTGTCTGTAATTATTTTCAAGGAAATTTCTCTTTTTAGCTCTTTCTGATGGGTTTTATTGATAAAATATAGAAATCTTGATGATTTGTGTAAATTTATTTATATCTCAAAACTGCTGAGTTTATTGTTTTAAATAGCTTTTTTCTTATTTGACTATCTAGGGTTTTCTAAGTAAACCTATATATCATCTACTGAAATGGAAATTAAAGTGAGACTTTTTGTTGTCTTTTCTTTTGAAGCACTTCTCAGCACTAATACAATCAAGTGCTTTTGAGACTTGCCTTTGTTTCAATCAAGAGTCTCATTGAATTGGGAGTTTGCCACTATTTTCTTAATATATCCTCTAACACTGGTAATTGATTTTTAGCATATTTTTGTCTCTTTTTTATCTCTTTAACTCTTCTAAGGATTTGTGTTGGTCTTATGGCCAATTAGCCTTTTCTTTTGAGGGGCTTTGTTTTTTAGATGTTTTTAAATCTTTTTCTTCTGTGTTTGCATGTTGAGCTTTTTGCTAGTCATAGTTTCTTTTCTTCCTTTTTTGGTGTGGTTTGTTTTTTGTTTGTTTGTTCAAATTTCTAGCATATTTTTTGAATTTGAGCTTTAAATTAGTGTTGGGCCATCCTCACCTCTGAGTGGGAAGTCTGGTCTGATCTTCTGAATTTTGTGTTCTTTTCTTTCATAGTTTGATCTAGGGGGATGTAAGTATTCAATACTTCTGAAATGTTGCAATCCAGAGAGATATCTGTTTACTTTCCTCCTGGTCTATTAATTTGTGACCCAGATCAGATGTGTAAGCTTGTGTATGGGTTGCATTTCTATAGACTGGTCTTAGATTCAGTCCTAGTTAGCTCACCAACAGAAGTTTCAGAGCAACTGAACTGCTGGATCCTCCTTCATTTTGTTCTCTTGTTCTAGTTTATTCTATTAAAGGTTTGCATATCAGATTAAGGGTTAGAACTGAGTCCCCACTCTGTTCTTTGTTTCAGAGCTACATGTTTATGGCTCTGGAACTTGTTTCTCACTCCTTACATCGATAGGTTTCCTACTTGCTCTCAGTGGTGACCACTCTACTCTGAATTTGTGATCAAGAACTGGGTAATTTGTGATAGAGCTGACAGACAACTATTCCTGCATCCAATCCTAATACATGGGTCCTTTTGGATCTCTTTTTGTCCCAGTGTTCAATCTCTTTACTGTCCTAGTGATTTTTGCTATTACAATGTTTTTTTTTTTAACACTGGGGTCTTTTTATTTTATATGTAATTCATTTTTTAATATAGAACTTCCTCTCCTATCCAGAAAGTTTTCCTTTGTTAACTAAGATACAAAAAAGCAAATAAAACAAAGCAAATAAAAAATAAGCATTCAGGAAAGCCAACATTCACACAAGCTGAATTGGCTAGTATATGCAATGTCACATGTCAAAGTCTTCCACTTCTTTTTTTTTTTCATTTTTGGCAAGGCAGTTGGGGTTACGTGACTTGCCCAAGGTCACACAGCTAGTACACGTGTCAAGTGTCTGAGGCTGGATTTAAACTAAGGTCCTCCTGACTCCAGGGCTGGTGCTCTACTCACTGCGCCACCTAGCTGCCCCTCCTCCACTTCTTAAGAAAAGAAAGACATCACGTTTTCTCTTTTCTGGGGTCAAGCTTTAGGATTATTGCACAGATTCAATTTCATTTTGTTTGTTATTTTCTCTTTCACATTTACACTGATGTAAACATAAATATTGCTTTCCTGTTTCTTTTTACTTGATTTTGTACCAATTCAGTTGTCTTTCTAAAATTCTCAGAACTATTCTTATTTATTATTTCTTAGGATATAATATATTCTATAATATTTATAGAACACAATTGGTTTAACCATTCCCTAATTGATAAACATTCCCATTGGATTCAGTTTTCTTTTTTTTTATGATTTTTCATGTTCTTTTTTAATTTTAATTTATTTTTAACATGTTTGGTTTTCAGCATTGATTTTCACAGGCGTTTGAATTACACATTTTCTCCCCATTTCCTCCCCCCCCCCCCACTCCAAGATGGCGTACACTCTGGTTGCCCTGTTCCCCAGTCTGCCCTCTCCTCCATCACCCCACTCCCCTCCCATCCCCCTTTCCCTTCCTTTCTTGTAGGGCAAGATAAATCTCTATGCCCCATTGCCTGTGGATCTT